>JANSTU010000001.1:7121-19788 GCA_027564075.1 Bolitophila hybrida
ATTTCTGAAATAGGTTATTGATTTGGAATAACGGAACATTAATGCCATCAATTAACATATACACACGTACCCAGTATATTAAAATAAATGTATGATGATATAAATAGCAAGATAGATCTCGGTGCATGGAGATATCTGAAAAATATGAACATTTGCCTTGCAAAGTTGTTAGAGTCGGGTAATAAATGCATGTTGTCTAAGGAGATATACACTAACACAATGATTATTATTATTCTATGAATGTATTGAAAGCTCATAAATAAATATTAATCTAAACACGTAGCACTGAAAATACTGACTTGGCACCAAAAACTTAATACAAATATTGAATATATCTAATTTCCATTGAAAAGCTATATATGAATCTATATGAAGAATATCTACACATTTAATAGTTCCCAAAAACTTATACCAATTATACACTAGACCCAATAAATTTCCCGCATATGTATATATATTCATAGTATAATACAGAGATTTCCAAATTTTCTATAGAAAGTGCGCATTTAATTTGGAAAACAATCAGTTATCGGGTGAATAGAATGTCAGCCACCGCTAGTTTTATATATATATATATATTATATTACCTAAGTTCGCGCGATAATATTGGCGTGTGTGCGCGCACGCGGTTCAACACATTTGCCCATATCTCATAAATAATTCATTGAAAATCAAATTTATTACTTTTGCTTATAGGTGCACACAGGTGCAATATATATAATATATAAAATTATTGGTAAAAAAAAACCTCCGTTCAATTTTACAATTACTTTTCCATCGTGAACACTGTTGCATATATAGGTAATATGTAACTATCTGTATTATATGCGATATCATTGAATGTGCATGCGCGCTCAGCAGTCTCAGCACACACAAGTCTCTTAAATTCAATTAATTACTGAAATTATATATAAATATGTACGAGGCTTTTATAACACCTTACTTTCTACATACGTGAGACCTCCCCCTTCTTTCCTCATGGTTTTCTTGACGTCCGCTTCGCTGGCACACTCTCACTGGTGAACTGCGCATAATATGCATGCATCCATACATTACATATACTCGTATACCGAATATAATATAAACATATACTTTTACGTATACTGTGCGCGCACTCGCGAAAGCACGTTTTAGAGCAAATATAAAAGTGTATATGCGCACGCTTTTGGCTATTCCATAAACTGCTAGTTTTATAAACTGTTACACGCTCTATAGCAGCATCGGGTACTACGAAAACATGGCAGTCAGAAAATGGCAATACATATTTAAAGGATTATTTATTATACAAATGGCGCAGCATGTGTGTGCGCGCATATTTTGTAATATTATGATCATTATGAATATGTAGATATAAGTATGAGTTTATGTTTGTACACTTTGGCGTGTACATTTAATGGTTATTCAAAAATGTGTCGATATATGTAAATTGTACATGTAACTGTTTTTTTGTGTTGTATGGTAATTATAAATTTGTAAAATTGCAAAAAAATTGACAACCTTTTTAATTTAGTTCCGAAACTCACGCATAGGTTACACTGTTTATTTAGCAGCGCCACCTATGTTTAGGATTTCCGACTATTTTAGCGATGATTGTTTAAAATCAACATGTTTACATTTTTAAGGAGATCTGATTCCAAGCATTTTGTGTATTCTCAAAAATGAGTCGTCAGTAGCGTTATACACGTGATCGTGTGTAAATGAATTTTTGTAAGGTATGGAAATGGCTACATTGTTTTAAAAATCGATTACCCTGCTAATTTAGTTCAAACCATCCACACAGATGGCACTGCTAAACCGACGAGCGCCACCTGAATTCGGGTATATGTACTAAATTACGTATGTTTGACTTGATACTTAATATTTATATTTATAAGACGATTTGCATAACTAATAAACTTCCCACACCAATAATTAGCTTTGATGGTCGTGATGGTTTTAGACAAAACTCATCGGATGATCTCTGCTTCCATATATGAAATAGATATTATCAGGTTTATTGTAAAGTTCAAGATAACTTTAAAAAAAAACTCAACTCAAACTTGAGTGCAGCTTATAAAATGAAAATGTCACATGTTTTAAACCCGTGATCATTTAATACTGATACATCTAAGAATATTTTCAATAGTACACAAATCGGTAAATGATCGCCTAGATATTGGCTGCGCAAACGTCTCACGAAGCCTCGCTCAAACAGTTCGAAACCTTGAGCACACTCTCACGCACAAAACTAAAATCAAGTCAATGCTTTGCGCGTGCGGCATTTACGTTTGTCTCCAATTTATCATGGTAATTCTTGTTTATTTATGAAACAGATATAGCAAGAAGAGAGAAAAATAAAAGAAACTGCGTTTGGCTGATTTACAATTTAGATATTTACGCGTTGTATATTATACTATAAATTTATTGCGCGCGCATCGCTCATCGTCGGTCGTCTCGACTTCATTAAAATCGGCACATTACTCGTGCGCGAGCTGGAACAATGGGCTCTGGGCTCATTAGGAAACCAACGCACAGCCGCACGTCTAGCACGCACTCCATAATTGTCCTCCACGCAATCCAGACGAACCGCACATATTAAGCGATTTGTTTATTCTGTATACGCATATTCAAACGTATATGTGTATTTAATATGCTAAACATATTTAATATATATATAGTGTGCCTAATGGATCGTTCGCACGCAGGATCGCTTTGGGATAAATGGTGTGTAAATTTATGTGTGTATTTAACAACTATTTATATACGCACAGATACACTCACATTATAGACGAGGTATTCGCACCTCTAGGCGTCATCGCGCAGTTTAATCACAATTATAACCCAATTAGACCTTTTGGTCGGCGCGTCGTTGAAGACTTCATAGACGTGCTGGTCCTCACGCTCGTCGCAAGTACAATATATATATTTTATGTATGGTTGTATACTACATTTAGTGTCGGTACATAAGACACGAGCGTAACGCGGTAGCACATAACATCGTCAACATCGTCGCCGCCAAAACAACTAAAAACTAAATAATGACTGCATATATACGAGTACTATAAATTGCAGCGGGCGGCGGCAATGGCTCGGTGACGACGGCCAAAACCCCAAAAAAATAAAACAACATGAACTGGCTATGCTCGACTTTATTTAGTATATATATACACATACTTTACAGATGATATATTACATTAAATGCTGTGCCAACTGAACAATATACATACATGAATTAATTATGCTCTCGGACACGGTTTTATTTGCGCGAGTGTTAAACGGACTGCACATATATATATATATACCTGCATATGAGAAAGTTCACATACAAATAAAATATATTGCTGCAGGGCTATGCGGCGGCATAATTGGATGCATATTTAAAGTTTTATTATTAATAATAAAAAAAAACTACATATGTGTATTGTTAAATATCATAATAAAGTGGAAATAGAAATATTTTCATCAAGATTAATTATATTTAGTACACTTGAGTGGATGAAATATCACAGATTGTGGGTGTAGATTATGATAAATACCATGAGGTTTGAATTTTGAAGGTACAAAACAGAAACAAGCTTGTTTAACGCTATAAAATGCCACAAATGTCCTAGGCTTGGTGTAGATCAAGGCGCGTAGGATTGCCAATGTATATTTGTTTATGATGTTTATGGTTCTGCATCCTGCTGGCGCGTAGATTCGCTGATGTGATTATGAACAGTACTAATCAATATAGAAGTGCAGCTATCGTAAATAATGTCCGATGATTTGACGTACCTTTGAATATATTATTGTCACGCACACAACTGCTACATATTATTATAACTGTGACAATTTGTCACGTATATATACAAAATCATAAATTTCTAACTCAAAATACTAAATCATATGCACATTAACTTTGTTGTATCAACAAACAATTGAATACTTTATGACCGGATATCAAGAAAATATAAATAATTCATTCAATCCGTAAACAAAAACAAATATATCAAAAACGTTGTATTAAAATTTGGTAATAAATAACTCAAATAAAATAATTAAATTGTTCAGAAATCGTATAAGTATTTCCAAATGGAATATAAATGCCGTTGTTGACAATTTTAACATAAGATTATTGGTGTAACATATTTCCTGATATTCTTGTCACAGTGATCGATGTTTTTCTTTCATTGGCATGCGCTCGAAACCATCGTATCAATTTTCATTATAAATAATAAACATGATGTTCAACTTAAACATATTATAATGAATTAGTAAACGATAAAACATGTTTTTTTTTCTTCTTTTGATTACCAATTAAAAATAATTATCATGATTGATATATAGAAATCACTGTCTGATTAATTATAAAAGAGGTTTTAAAATTATTCAAATTAGATGAATCACATTGTTTTAATGTTTTGGTTTTTTTATATAATCGTTCAAACGATTTCAATACACTAATTATTATGCATTTTTTAGCATTATTAAAATTGTGTTTTGTAATAAATTGTATTTCATTTAGATTGTTTGGAATCTCATCAATTTACGTATATATTCAACGATTGACCTCGAATGATGGAATTTATATTATAATTTTGAGAAAGTTCGTGTATGTTATATTATTTGTTTCTGGGTTTCGATACAGTTTAAGTACTTCAGCAAATTGAATATAAAAGAAGATGATTTCTGATGTAATTTCTTACCAGCTATGCAGGCTGGCGCCCGAGTTATTTTGTGACGTAACTCACCGCCGGGTGGTGCTGCTAATACTGCTCCACCCTAGTCGCAAATTTGACTTTAAACCACAGCCACCACGATACTCCGCTATGGGGCCTACCGTCGATAGGGCAGAGATAAGTCTCTGGGGATCCCTGCCTTCCGAGGTACCATTTAACCATGGTGAGGCTTCGAGGCACAGACCTCTACCAGTTATTTTACGGCTTGCACCGCAGGACTGGTTGCACTAGCTCGGCTAGGGGGAAATCGCCTAATGTCGCTACGTCTGCAAGTATAACTTTCAACTGGCCGGACGTCGCTTGCCCTGCACACCGGAGGACTAATCATCAGAAATCAATGATGATCGCCTGGCAAGCACTCTTCTTGCATAATCATTCATACTTTGAATTGCTCCCCTCGTACAAAGTGCACGGCTTACATCCCAACCTCCCTGGTCTTGCACTATTCCCCAGCCTTCGAATGTCATTATATATGACACATTCACACAACACATGTACCCAGTCCTCTTTGACGTGACCTCACAGACACGCTTGAGTGTTTACCAGGGCTTTTTTATGTAGAAATGCATTCAGACTTCCATGACCAGTAAGAAGAAGATTGCACAAAAATCAGGCACACCAAATTCATTTCTCCAAGGAGAACCTGCATCGCGTATCTGCATACCATACCATACTATTGCACCATACATCATACACGGGACAAATAGTCCCCGGAAAGTCGTTCTCACCGCCGCCCCATTCAGTCCCAACTTCTTCCGCAACACACGCCTGAAAGTCCCTACGACTTTAAGAATTTTTCCCCTAAGCATTGCTAAATGTGGCTTGATGCACATTCTTTCTCCTACCGAAATGCCCAGATATTTGGTTTCCCTAACATAGGTGATACTACCATGAGCAGTGCGCACGGTTTGTCTACCCTAGCTAAGTTAACAACATACACACTGTTTTTCTATCTAAAACACTCACACCTACTGTATTTCATGTCGGAGCTGTCGACCATCCCCTTAAATTTTATCATAATACCTCTGTCCATACATTATTAACATTCATACTACAGATTTCTGTGGCGTGCCTGCGCCCCCATCAAAACTTGTATACAGTTTCCCATTCATCTGCGCTCCACAGACGGAAGTGGTCAAGGCTTTCAGCCCTTTCACTTAAGTCTGCCACGTATTCCTCCCAGTGGACATTTACGGTGGACCACCTATCTACAAAAGCATATCTAATTTTTATCCGGATCGCATTATGGTCACTCGTACAACATTCAGGTAGTATCGCCCATACAAATTCATACATATCAAATCTCGGGCTGACTATAGTCTATAGTCTAGTCTATGTCACTCTCACCTCGCGCTCCACTGAATGTGTAATATTCAGAGGGGAGGTTGATAACCCGCATACCCGATCCTACGATCCACGCTTCCAGTGGGAGGGCTCGAATCGCATTGGCTTTGCCACGACTCAGTCCCTTACTGAACCATAAGGGGGAGATTGCATTTGCGTCGAGCGCATCCCGCCGACGGAATCGGACTCCGGAGGTGAGGCCGTCACCCTCACTTACGGGATAGCGTCCGGCCTGGGCATCAGGAGACTGTCCGCCACCTCCTGGCTGTTCGGTGCTTTACTTTGCGTCGTTTTCGCCGAGTCCATCGAATAAAAATTCATTAAATTAAATTAAAATTGGTTGACATCCCTAGATTTTCATGCTGAAATGATATTCATTCGATCTAATTTGTACCCGTTTATTTGTATATTAGGAGCCAGTAAATACATATTTTACTTAACTATTTATAGTATTATTACAGTAATATATTATGCGACGAGAATGTAATATGTATATGCTCGAAGATTTTTATGTAACACATGTAAATCAAAATAAATAAAATGTAACCTAGGTTCTAACAACATAATAAACAGCTACATAAGCAATCAGCAAAATACCACAATTGCTATCACACACTTGCACACAGAATATAATATTTAATTACGTATAACTTATTGGTTGTCTTATAGTATAAACGGTGGTCTGTGGGACAATCTAAGCATCGCTCTCGCCAGGCACATTATCCTCAACGCATACACTTCCACCACCAATCGGAACAATTAGATTCTCACTCGACATTAACTCATATTTGGTGACGAACTGCGTAAAACGATTGCACAGGTGAAGTTCATTTTCAAAGTCATTGAATATCTTTGGATGATGAAAGTAGGCATGAGAAAATATACGATATACACGACGGCACACTGAGCCTAGCTTTGCAACGGACGTGTCCTTGATGGCTACCCGACTGGGAAAGTATTTGTAGCTGTTCAGCAGACACGCTGCACCGTCTAGTGTGTGACGGGTATAATCAATAGCCGGGCACTCCTTTGGTGTTTTGTGAGCAGCGCACAGGAATATCCACTGTTCGGTGGCCGTCATCTGAGTACAAGTGGCCGGAAAGCACTGAGACTGCAGACGTACAGCCAGACCATTCAATTCCATGCAGAATTGCCTGTAACATACACATAAAAACTTTTCTTAAAATATAAATAATGTTTTTACACTTACCGCAAATGTTCGTATTTCCATACGCCCTCATCGTGAGACTCTGGATTAGTCAGAATCAACTCTATATTCGAGGGGTCACGCTTTATCAACTGCTGTATATATTGCTGCACAGCAAGTGTACTGTCCATCTCTTCGAAAGCCTGTTCTGGCCAACCGCTAAAGTCCTGTTATTAGCAATCAATTATTCCGATAAGAATACAAATCATACACGGAAAATTTCAAAACAATGCCATTTTTTATGATACATGTTCATTGAAAAATGGTTAAACAAACAAGGAAAAAATGTTCAAAGTACCTTCGCCGATGTGCCAGGTCTATTTCGTCGCACAATAAGTCCTGAACCGTCTCCCATCTTCATTATTTGGATATGTAAACTGATTTGAAAATATATGGACAAGAACAACTAAGCCAAACGATGGCCGCGTTCAGTTTTCGAGTCTTTCTTTATGACAAGTAGACAAATCGTCTAAAAGGCAAATATGTGTATATTGACGTTTGGCACTTTTGGCAGATGTGAGCGACTTGGATGTGACAGTGCAAAAGCTATGTGACGAAGTAGCGCATGTCTTGTTCACACTTATTATTTAGTGCTTACACCTTACACTTTATTTATTACCAACAAATCGTTATTTATAATTCCAATAATGTCAACAAGTCATAATTTGCTGTAAAACCTTCCTCAGACACACTAAACACAAACACACAGTTTATGCATTACTTGTCAAAAAAATCTATTTTCATAGCGTAGTCGGTATGTGATCGAAAGTAGTTTCGCCCGAGGTTTCGCCTTCAAAAGTACAAAAACAATCGAGCATATCTTGACGTTGAAAACAGTGCTGCTACATAAACATATTCGAAAAGGCGTCTGTGCATACGAACAAGCGCGAACGCCAACATAAAAATGATACGAATGATATTTGATTTTATATTATTTAGACTTAACTCCGCTCGATAAATGTATGTATAAATATATGCAGGCTCGAAATAAAAAAATACAAAAATACATTTTTAGCACAGAAAATATTTATACTGTTCGGTGACACAATTATAAAATAGTAATACTTTTTGTCGAGCTTTATCTATTTAAAAAAAAAATTAACATACCAAATATAGTTTAGATCAGTAGAGGTGTATTCTATATGATTATTATCGCTTATTTTGACAATTCAATCAAAGAATATGCGATAAAAAGGTCAAAGTACACACATAAAAACTCAGAAGTCACATATCACAATTTCATAATAGCAAGCAGCCATTATTTGCTGTCAAAATATATTTTCGAAATGGAAATGAAAATCCAAAAAAGCTAGAAGTAACAACACTTGCTTATTATTGGATTTGTATCGCACATTTTAAAGAACATGTACTTTTTCCTTTGATGCCAAAAAATCGAAGAAGCAAATGTACCACCAAATAACACGCCACTCAGTGATAAAACCTTTCGAATTTGTGTAATTGCGACAGAGATAAATGAAATGGCGATAATTTCCAAGGAATATCTTTGAGGAAACTCGATTGAAAAATGTTGCTTAATTCTATGTTTGGCGGCCTTCATTACTGTCACAAATGGCATTTCTATGATTATTTAAATGTACCATAAAGTAACTATTACTTAGTATAGATATACTTAAAGAGCATGTGTCAAAAATTTCGGCGCCAGAAAATATAATTAAGATAAACACTACAAAATAACAAAAATAAAAGCATTTTCCAGAAAATAAACTAATTCTAAATTATGGAATCATGCGATATGTTCAGCGCCTCTGAGGAGATTGTGGAGGACACTCCGACTTTCATGATGTCTCCACCTATTAACTATGCAGACGAGTACGATGATATGGAAGCGCCAGACCAGTTCAACGAAGCAGAAACGGATGAAGCAGACGTAGATGATGATGCACAGCCAAATGATCGTACGTTATATTTAATCTTAATTGGTCTGAACTAAACAAGAATGAAAATTCAGCTACGGGAGCACAGGAAAAATCCAACGAACCTAGACTTGTTAACCTGCCACTGAGCCGAATAAAGGCAATTATGAAGTTGGACCCCGATCTCAATCTAGCTTCTGCGGATGCAGTTTTTGTAGTCACAAAGGCAACCGAAATGTTCATAGAGTCGTTGGCACGTGAATCATTTGTGCACACAATGCAGGCTAAGAAGAAAACCATACAAAAGCGAGATGTTGATCAGGCAATGGCTTCTGTGGACTCACTGATGTTTCTTGAGGGTTCCATGAATTTCTGAAAACCTTCAATGAAACAGGTTAATCATGTTGTTTTTTATATTTAAATTAATCAATGAATAAAACACAATTTTATAATAAACATATATTATATATATATTTTAATGTAAAGCTCTAGCTTGAAGCACTTTCGCCACTTAGTTGATGATCACGATCCATGTAGAATGTTGCCATGCGCTCGATATCGTCAAGACTAAGCTGAAACATACGCCGGTCAAAGTCAAACATGAATTCCTGGGACATCTTTTCTGTCTGGTCTTCATCGTAATAGCGACGGAACATTTTGTAAATAACATCCTTTAGTGGCTCTGGTTCTTTGACCACCAAAGTGAGTTTAGATCCCGGCTTGATTGTGGCGCTGTATGAGCCGATTGTCTTTTCGTCGATTAGAGTGCGTCCGGTAAACAGGAGTTTTTGGTGAGAAATCGGAATGTTCATGGACTTTTCGATCTTTTGCTTGAGATCGTATATGGTATTGGTCTCGGTAACCTGCAAAAGTGAAATTCGTCTAAATTTGTGTTTTACATATTTTTTTAGCTTACCTCAATTTCACATTCTTCTCCCTTGAGAACCTTGATAATGATATGCATCTTGTTGACTAGATGCTAATAAATACCTTAAAACAATGACTATAATTCTATAATTATTAGTGAAAGAAAATACTTCTTTCTTTTTTATTTTGTTGATATTTTGATGTTTGACAGATGCGGCGAGTTATTTTGACAGATATGCTTTTTCGCCGTTTGTAGAATTGCAGAAAGTTTTTGTGGTTATAAAACAGAAAACACTCATAAATTAAAGATTGAAAAATGAATAATATTTTAAGAAACGTTGCTAGCAGGCAGATTTTAAGGTATTAATTCGACGTCAAATATTAGTCCAAGTATACGATTAATATTTCTTTAGATCATTTGCTCCATACCAGCGCAATGCAAGTACAAGAACGGATCCTAAAAGTGGACTGGCGAGAGCAGAGATGTCAGAGGAAGACCGCCTAAATGAACCGATCCAGTTTTTCGGCAGCAATGCAGCTTCGTGGAGAGCCCGACAGGGTCACAGTGGAGGTGCTGATGAGGCTCTGTGGTATCAGCCGTATGTGATCTCTGGAAGTTTGGCCGTATTTCTTATCTACTTTTGTGTGCTGCGTGAAGAGAACGACATTGATCAGAAGCTCGAGGGTAATCTGTTCGATAAGGTCGAAGGTCTGGAGGAGACACAGCTGGCTATCACTCACAAGTACAACACAGAACGAGGCATTTCTGTGACAGACATTGAGAAGCGAATGGAAGAGTTACGTTTGATCAAGGAAGCAAAGTTAGGGGAGCAGTAAATCGAAAACATTATTTATAAAATCAAATGATATGAGTAGATGTATAGAATATTAAAGTAAATGATTATAACATATAAACATGGTTTTTAAATATGAAATATGATTTTTAATTTACTTTTGTAAAATGTTGTCACCTGTTCTTTGTTAAAATTGCAGAAATGTATTTGATGTCTCATTTTTATTAAAAAACAGGGTTCTAATTAAAATTAATTTCTCACCTTTTCTAAATGTATAATAAAAAAAATACCATTTGAACTGTCACAAATCAAATAACCTAAAATAGACCAAAAAACGATGCATTTCGAATTCTACTTAACCACAATTCTTTATTGAACCAAGTAAACATAATTAGTGAACTAGCCATACGCAAACTTCGAGCGTAACGGCCTACAAATATGATTTTAGTCAGCACACAAAAAATGTTCAAAATGTGCAGAGAAAATGTCTGAGCCCGCACGATGTCAGAAGTGGGCACTCCGCAGTATGTGTGTATTTAAAGTAACATTGAAAAAGTCTTATAATCTAGTTATGTATTATAAATAAAAATAAGGTTGATAGCTTTTAGTGGATAGGCATTTAAGCACGCTCGCCACGGATTCGGCGGGCCAACTGGATATCCTTGGGCATGATTGTGACGCGCTTGGCGTGAATGGCGCACAAATTGGTGTCTTCGAATAGACCGACAAGGTATGCTTCACTGGCTTCCTGAAGGGCACCGATGGCAGCCGACTGGAAACGCAGATCGGTCTTGAAATCCTGGGCAATTTCACGAACAAGACGTTGGAAAGGAAGCTTACGGATCAACAATTCAGTCGACTTCTGATAACGACGGATCTCACGCAGAGCAACGGTACCGGGACGATAACGATGGGGCTTCTTGACACCACCGGTTGATGGGGCACTCTTACGGGCGGCCTTGGTAGCCAGCTGCTTACGTGGAGCTTTTCCTCCGGTGGATTTACGAGCAGTCTGCTTTGTACGAGCCATTGCTAAAAAGTCAATAGAAAAATATGTTATTGTTTTTTGTATTACATTTTGGATGCGCGTTAAAAATTTGAGCGCGTACGCATAACGCAGCGTTACTTATAAGGCGCATTCTGCTCGCGTTGGTGTAACGAAAACAAACATGGACGACTGCCAAGTAGTATGTGGGTTCGCGCCGAATTTACATTTTTCTCCAAAATTTCTAAATTGAAATTGAACTCCACAAATAATTTGTGTTATATTACATTTTTATGGTATCGTATAATTAAATTTACCGTAAATAAAATATTAACCAAAAAAATCCGAAAATAATGAAAATTTGGTCACTTTTCATATCAAAGATTACAAAGGAAAAATTCGACGCCATTTTGAGCGTTCGACAAGCGTCCCCAAAAAATACATATTTTCCAAACACGAATTTAGGGCGAAGCTCTATGTTCTTTCACCACAAAAAGTAGCCATCACGTTCACATTTAACATAATCTATCGTAATCGGTGTTTTTTTGTTGACACACTTACCTAAATTGAATGTTTATTATTTCTGATGAAAATCTGCGTGATTAAATTTACTAATCTCAATGATTGCTTTTCACAAACTGAATGAGAAATTGAATATATTTTCATAAGCACCGAGTTCCACAATAAGTAATGATGATGGTTGATGATGGACGCACGAAATATGGGCGGCATAATAAAGTAATGATATCGCGGCGAAAACATTGGAGTTAAAAGCACCATCCATGCCGAATTCATTGATAATTTATTTAACATGATAACCCAGTAAACATCGGTATTTTTCTTTAAGTTTATTCATTTATTTGTTTTCTGTTTTTTTTTTTAAATTATCATATATATAT
>JANSTU010000001.1:19888-29928 GCA_027564075.1 Bolitophila hybrida
ATTTCTTGTGGGGCTATGTGAAGTCGCTTGTCTACGCAGATAAGCCCGAGACGATTGACGTCTTGGAAGAGAATATTGCTGCAAAAAGTGGTCGAAAATTGGGCCCTTCGGCTGGAATTTATTCGAGCCAGCCGCGGCGGCCACTTGCCCGAAATCATTTTTAAAACATAATTGCAAACCTTATCTTTATAATAAAGCTAAATTCTTGGCCATAACATTAAATTATATGCGATTTATTTCATCTTGAAAACCTAACCTTTAAAAAAAACACCCTTTACATTAGAAAAGAACCAAAGCAGCGATCAATTTTGGTCACCGGGATTTGGCCTTGTCTACGGGATCCAGGTTAACTAGCATCTTCAGAAAATAGGAATTTCAGAAAGTGTGAATTGCGTGAGGTACGGAGATATTGAATTGAATCTCCCATTCACTAGCTGCCCCGCTCATTTAGTGATAAGGAATTAGCTCCATAGTAAGTATATATAGAAACTACTTGCCCATTCTTGTTTGTTTGTTTTTTTTTTTTTGTTTTCATATACATATATATTAATAAATAATTTATAAAGAAATAAAATGTATAATTAATGATAATTGTATTTTTGCACGCGAAATACGTGCGTGGTTGTTACAAGTAGTAAAAATTATATAGATTAAATGATAAAGGCGCAGAGGTGATGAGGCCATAATTGGTGGCAGCGGGTACAGGACGAGCGGTCAGGCAGATTTGAATAGACACTGCATATGCACCCGAATAAAGATGAGATGAAAATATATATATATAGAAAACAGAAGAGAAAAATCACCGATTAGTCTTCTTTAAACCATTTTTAATATTCTGTGTTCATGAAATGTGTGTTAAATCGTAAATTACATTTATTCTTCTTCTTCTTCCTCCTCCTCCTCTTCCTCTTCTTCCTCCTCCTCTTCCTCCTCCTCCTCTTCCTCGTCCTCTTCCTCCTCTTCCTCTTCCTCCTCGACGACTTCCTCGACCTCACCCTCGTCCTCTTCTTCCAATGCTTCGTCATCAGCCTTAACGTCCTCCTCGCCTTCGGGTGTGTCTGGATCTCCAGCCTTCTTGCCGGGCCGTTCTCCGAACCACTTTGGTAGTCTGGCTGTTCAGTCGCAAGAAACAAAAAAAAAACAAAATTAATACACATTTTTTTTAAAATACATACACGAAATCTACGAAATATTAACGAGTATATGGGATAAACATTTAAAAAAAAAAAACACAACATACCCTTTTGGCGTCCGCCGAACTGGTCCTTCTTCTCGTTCCAGTTCTTCTCATGCAACTCCTTGTTTGTTAGTTCCAAACCCTGTACGAATGGACAAGTAAAGAACAAAATGGGGTCAAAATAACATAGACATATCGTGCTGTTAAAAATATATATATAGTTTATAGGGAAATTAGATTATAGACAGAGAACATATAAATCTTAACCTGAAAAAGGTGTTTGTTTTACTCAAAATTGAAAAGATTCCTTTGTGAATTAATAACTTTATCAATACGAAACAATGGAATTAAAGGGTGACGTTCATAAAATGGAAATATGAAAGAATAAAGATTCATATACTTTTGATTAAACAGTGGAAACACGTCATTATTGACAATAACAAGTCCAACAAAAATAAAACGGACGAACATCGGTTGGTCCCTTACATTTGTTTCTCTTCATGAAGCGATCGGTTTTCTCTTGCCAGATCTTGTTAAATGTTTCCGCCTCAACTGCCGAATAGCCCTATTTCGGCGAAATTTGAATTTATTCGTATTTGATTAAACCCTTTAAGACCCAGTTTATAAATGAAAGAATGAAACAAAATATATACTTACACCTTCGAAGAGTTTCTTCTTGTCATCGTATGAGCGGGTGTCGACACGTCGTTCGTATTTGGAAGCGACTTGGATCTTAGGCTGAAAATAAGAAATATATTATAGACCCGGCGACATCATTTTGGAGTGTCTAAAACTTACTGGGTACTTTCCGGTCAGAGCTTCTGGGTCCAAACCCTTCTTCAAGGCTTTGTGTCGGAGCTGCTGCTTCTGTCTTTCTTTCAATTCTTTCAGATCGTAGTCCTGACGCTTTTGCCTTTCTTCCAGATCGTATTTCTCGGTTTCGAGCTTAACAATGGCTTCCCAGAGTTCGGTGGCCTTTTCTCTCAGCTTGTATTCGCCAATGTTCTCAATTTCCAAAGGCTTAATACGGAAGGACAGCGAGATTTTCTTCTCTTCCTCGAGCTGTTCCTTTGTCTTGTTACGTTCGATCTGGGTGGAGGTAAGACCGAGAGCACCTTCCTTCTTTTGAATGGTGAAGTTGGGTCCCTTCTTGTCCTTGTCCTTCATGGCCTGGAGCATAGCTTGACGCTTCTTCTCGGCCTCTTCCAGACGCTGACGCTTCTCCTCGATGTCACGCTGTTTCTTCTCCTCAACCTCGCGGACACGACGCTCCTCCTCCTCCTTCTTGCGCTGAGCCATGCGCTGTTCCTCCTCGGCACGGGTGACCTTGCGCTTGGCCTGCTTCTCCTTCAACTTTTTGAGCTCATCCTCTTCCTTTGAACGTTGTTTCCTCCAGTCGTTGATGTATTCCTTCAACTGGTCGTCCAAGTCGGAGCGCTTCTGGTCCTGACGCTTAATGAACTCTGGATCACCGGCATCTCCTCTAAAGAAACACGATGGAAAAATTGGAAGAAAGTAATTGTTAATAATTGTCATTTTCGTTTTTATATAAAATTAACGTTCGATAAACGTCCAAAATTTCGCAACTTTTTGTGGTAGATCCGCATAAAGTTTCAATTTATGGACAAAATAGCTATTTAAATTAAATGCAGCAGCTAAAAAAACAAAGCACAAAATAAAGCAATAGTATAACATATCTATATATACATGTTTCGAATGGTTTATATAACAAAAGAGTTGCACAAAAAAACCTATAAAAACAATATTTAGCTTGTATGTGAAGGTTATCATGCATTTCTAACAAGCAAAATGTGACATTTGGATTTTTTGAGGTTAAGATATATGATCTGGATTTTCTGTGTTTTGCTTGTTAGAAGCAAATTGGCATGGCAGAGAAATATGTAAATATAATAGCATATTTAGCACGCTTAGGATTTTAATGCTTTTAACATTCACTTTATATAATATAAAAACGCATTATTAAAATGGCGCTTAGCAGGCATAATGGGAGAACAGGAAATAACGTAAAGGTAAAATACAAAGCCCCACAACAACAAAAAAGGTATTTTTTTTATATATCACTGCTATTTTTGTTGTTGGGCGTTATTTCGTCAAACGTTATGTCATGTCACCGCATAATGTCATCTTTGAATCGTGAGGATACTGAGAATGTGGCCGAATGGAGTTCAATAAAATTTGAAATATTCAATAACCTTACGAATATTATAAAAAAATATTTTAAATAAACAAAATGATAATAAATTATTATTGTAAAATATTATATAATATATGCAGTTATAACGCAAACAATATATTTAACATTGCATATATTTATGTCAACAAACAATATATATATATAGCAACAGAAGCCATTTTGTTATATTGTTTTTTTTTATCGCTCTTTACATGGCACACATAAATAAAAGAAT
The DNA here is from genome assembly GCA_027564075.1 of Bolitophila hybrida. Lineage (NCBI taxonomy): Eukaryota > Metazoa > Arthropoda > Insecta > Diptera > Mycetophilidae > Bolitophila > Bolitophila hybrida. The sequence goes on from JANSTU010000001.1 coordinate 23,495, forward strand.
TGTTTGCGTTTAAAAACAAAACATAAGAACACATAAAAAATTAATAATTAAAATATAAAGAAATTGTGTTTGTTTGATTTGTTTATGGGGAACTTACTCGCTCTTGGCAGCGTGTCTACATATTTAAAACCATTGCATCAAGGAGGTTCACGTGCGTGTATGTACGCAATGCACGCACAGCGATACACACATACGCACACACACACGACATAACGAAGAGTGAGATAGAGAGGGATGCACAATCACGCAATTCCAAGAGTGAACACGCACAATGTTTTTTTTGCCGAGCCAGACAAGAACGTGATGTTAGGAAAATTGCCACAAAAAATGTAAGAGAAAAAAATACCAAAATGCATTAACAAAACGTTCTAGAGGTTTTCACTTACAAAATAAATTATTAATATTTAACAACTACTTATAACAAAAAAATCGGTGGTTTCTAATGACTACATATATAACAACAACAAAAAAAGGTTTTTTTGTATTTACAAAATGGTTTACAATAAATGATTCTCAAAATTTAAACAAAAACATTACTATACACTACAAACTCTCGACAACATTCGCCGGATTGAGGTTAAGGAATACAATTCAATATTTACAAGTTCAAATACAAAGAAAATACCTATTTACTAAGAGGATTGGGGACAGAGGAAAGTGGGGAATTTGCAAATTGCAAGAAGCGCACTGTGTTAGTATGCGAATTTTGGTTGGTTTTACTGTTTTTGTTTGCTTAAAACGATGGAATGACATTTCACAGCTGTCAAATTCCATGCGAATTTAAGCAAACCCAAATTGGTTTTTATCTACATCTAAAAAATGGCCAAATCAATCAATCAAAGCATTAGAGCATATATTGTTCAAAAAAGACTGTTTCATTTGAATAAAAATGTGTCTAAAAAATTTGTTTATATTTTTTTTCTTCAAAATTTTGTATCTGTCAAACAATCTTAATTGTGTGTTTTATGGTTGTTATTGAGGACAACTATTTGCTAAACATTTACCAAATCTCTACGACAAACGATGCTCTACAATTTTGTGGAGGACAATGTGTTTTTTTAAATATACATTTTTTTCTAATATTTTTTTTTTTTTTTTTGTGAGATGTCGGTTTTCTACTTTTTGTTTTGTAATTTATGATATTTATCAATGGCACTTACTTCCTGCAAAGAAAAATAAAAAAAAACGGGTTTAAAAAATGACTCGCGCATTGGACGTAATAATTAATAAGTAAACATTATTATTTTGTTTTAAATTTGGAAAAACTGTTATGGCAGATATTTTTAATCGATTGAAGCAAGTATATAATTGCATGACTGGCACTATTTAGAATTGTTTGGATTGTCCAACAATTCTGAATGGCCACACACAAATCCGCGAGACTGCCGTATGTTATATGTTTGAGTTAGTATATTGGCTGTCAGTAAGTTTCTACAATAAAATATAAGCAATACGAACAATTTTCCATTAGAGTCTGTAGACTACACCACCCATAGCACTCAGTGGAAACAACCCTTTTTTGTTCGTCACAATTCATGGTTATAAAGCAAATTGTTAGGTTAGGATAGCCTGTACTACTTTTTTGACAGCGGTGCAATGTATTTATAACTGTAAATGGCGTATATTTTATCTAAATTGTCTAATAAACGCAAAATATATAAATAGTGTGTGTGCGAGACTTACTGCTCATGAGTCTCCTCGACCTCGACCTCCTCCTCTTCAGAGGATCTGCATCAGGAAGGGGGAAACGAAAAAAAAAAACAGAAACAGGGTCAATACATTTCGGATACAAAAAAAGTGAATAAACGGTTCCCATCATTGACAACAAAAAAACAACAAATATTACCACAGGGTGGGCAACATAATTATAAAACAAAAAAAACTTCATTCAATGGAGGAAAGTGTGTGGTTTACATATTGAATTACTTATACACGAAAATGACAATAAATAAGGTACGATATTTATATAACGGATGAAGAAAAAATAGTCTCAAAAAATAATTTAGGATTACTGTAAAAAATAATTGAACCAAGATGCAAGGTATTTTGACTTATATATTGTATTCGCGCAAAAAAGTGCCGATTGGCAAAAAAAAAAAAATATCGTTGACATTGGTGTTTGAAAATGTTACGCCAGACTTACGTGTATTCCTCATCGTCGGACATGTTGTTGGATAGGAATTAAAGCTGAAAGAAGAAACTAAAATTAGTTAGGTTATAAACAATTTTGTTTATTATTATAAATTTTATGCCACCCCCAATTATCTGGTAAATATAAAAAAAAACCTAATCTGTTTAATATTTCTATTTTCCGTCTATCTCAAATTCTATCTTGATATCAAAATCATAAAAAAAATAAACAATATAATGCAAGCTACACGCCCAAAATCGCATGCGAGCGCGCGTACACGTCATCGCGGTGTGCGTCTTCTCAAATTTAGATCATGTGAATTTATCAAACATAACACGCTAAAAATAGTCTACGGTTTTTATAGAATATATATTCTCCTTTACCACTAAACATATACACATATGAGCTGTGTGCGCTCGCGAAAAGCTATAATTATTTATTTTGTGTTTTCCATACGAGAAAACGTGTGCTTGCGCTTATGCTGCTCGCTGCCTGTCAGCTTTGCCAAAGCGAGAGGGAGATAAAAGATGCATACGCACACACACGCACACAGCTCGACCAAGGCATCATGCCAAAATGGGAGACAGGCGGCGAATAATTCAAAAATAGACACACTGCTAGATAGCAGAGCAGCCGCCGGATTAGGTTACATGGCGCGCGCAATCTTCTTTGGCTGTCTTATTTGCGGGACTCAATGTGTTTGGGTGTTAATCGCTTTTTGTTGTTGTTTATTAGATATTCGTTAAATAAATAAAATAGTTTTTGAAAACAAGAAAATGGAAGAGATAATAAATACATAACAATATCTAATAAATATCTTAATTACCAAGATTGGTTTTCTAAATGTGTGTTTTTATAGAAAAAAAACACGGATGACTAATACGTGTTTGCTTTGCTTACAGTGTATTTTGGGTTAGCAATGTACTTTGACAGCTGTGCCAAAGAAGAAGGCATTTAAAAGGGATGTCAAAAATTTACTTTTTTAGTGAAATTGGAGTAGTGATTAAAAATTGATGACTGACATCAATCTGTTGAAAATTATAAGGCAATATTTCGGAAATAAAATTCGGTGTATTTTTTTTTCCATCAACACCGAAGTATTAGCTTTATCAATAAAGATAAATTTGAATATTTAAATAAGTATGTTTTTGTGGATGTGTGTGTATGTGTATGTGCATTAAACATTTTTCATTGCTTTTTGAAAGTACCGTAAAACTTGTCTTTTAAAAAAAAAATCAACAGACTTCGAAACATTTTCGTGATCGCATTCCGATTATGTAACCATTGTTCTCTGCGGTTTTCAGGCAAATTTTCTATTGGGCAGCGAAAAACCTCACCCATACACTATAGAAAAGCACTCCACCAGTGGAACCATGCACACACACACACACACACCACATCAACATTTTGATCTGCACTTTTTTCCGAATTTCCACAAATAGATGTTCACATATTCCTTTCTCGATTTAGCAGCAGCACTTCACGGTATTTTCAGGTAAATTTTAGAAAGAAAATTCGACTAAATCATACAGCAGCTCACGAACACACACAGATTATACACTAGGGCTGTTTTCTTAAAACTCGGCAACACTTCTTTATTTTTTTTATTTTTTATCAGATATATTCTGATTCTTTCAACTTACTCTAAAAAAACGGAAAGAAAATCTATTAAGTCCGGCAGCTGACGTCGTCGAAGCGATGCTGCGGGAAGACTAAAACTAACAACAGCTCTAGCTCCAATTCAGTAACGGCTAAACTCGTTACGTTTGCTTTTTAGGAAGCGTGTTACGTTGTTTGTACTAACACACACAATCAAACATGAGCAAACGCTCACGCACAGACACTATGAAATATTATACACACACAAACCCAGAGAACGAATCTTTCAAATATGCAATCGCACACACACACACACACAGATACGTTATAATTTGAAAAATATTTTTGAAATTTGAATGGTGAGTATAATTTTGCTGTTTATGTGTGTGTGTGTATTGGTATGTGTTTCACACACATATTTTCCCTTACCCCAGATTTTTCGTTAGGAAAACGGAAAAAAAAACTCTGTAGGTGTTTTGAAAAGTATCGACTAACGCATTTTGGGAAATCTCAGCGGTGTTGGCGGGGAGACGGGAATAGATTCGCTGCGGATTGGTGCAACACAGGCACATAGAAAGCATGTGTGCGTGTGTATATGTGTGTCGCAACGTCATCGATGGATTAGCGGAGTAACAGTAGAATTTATTTTTGTTTGTTGCATTTCTTTTATTTTTCTTATTAGTTTTTATCTATGCGCATTCAAAATAATCTTTTAATTCAGTTTAAATATTCATAATTTGAGTAAATTTAAAATTAATACTAAAGCCTGAGAACAGTTTTTGTATATCACCCTCTAAACAGGCTTTGAAATGTATGGTCCTTGACGTTTTGTATAAAACTTCTATGAACGGGACATATCGACAGAGTCAAATTTTGTCCTGTATTTGTTTATTTTATAATATATATTCTGCAGCCTGATTCTCCTGATTTAAACACACCAATATAATGGGAAAGGCTGATAACTATTGCACAAGCATTTAATCTTGACGTTTTGTATTATACTTTGATAAAAGTAAATTCACCAAAAAAAAATCACGATATGATAATAGTTTAGTTGTAAGTTGAAATAGCAGAGTACACCCCTTGCGATAATCTGCAAATGTCGATAATGTAATGTGCCGTTATATGGTTATATGCGTTTGTACACAATAACAGATCGTCCATCAAGAAACGAGTATTGTTCTAGCTGTCAAGATAAACTTGAGTGCAAAGTTTTGACGATTAGTTATAATTTTTCGTTTTATCACGGCTGTACTTTAAAAATTGAATAACCAAAAATACAAAATGTATCTTAATCACGCTTATTTCTTTTTAATAGAAAAAAGAGGTTAAATTTACACTAAATTTTAAAGATTTCTCCAAATAATAATCTGGGTTTTGCATACAAAGTTCTTGGAAAAAAGTGAGTATAAATATGTACAATAGAGCAATATGCACAAAACTGGTCTAGTTTTTTTTTTATTTTTATGTGATTGGGTATTTTCACGGACTCGCCATGATTCATAGGAATTGTTGCCGGTTGGCGCCTGATCGTAATTGCGGCATAATTACATTTATTAAAATGCGAAAATATCATGAAAACTCTGTATAAAGCATGTTTGTATTTTATTGTTTTATTATCCCAGCGAAAACCTCGATTTGACATTAGGAGATTGCGTCACAGGTAATTTTTTTACATAATAAAAAAGAAGTCAACATTTTTTCTTAATTTTTTAGAACAATTGAAATATGTAAATAAAATTAAAACCATCGAAATATGTCAAAATGGAAATTATAAAATTTACTTATTCGACGAGAAATATGACGCTAATGTTTTGTTTATACGAACAAAAATTCCGACACCAATTGTTGAATATATTATTTATATAATAGTTTCTGTTTATCCAGCCACGGCCACGTCAAAGTCAAAAAAAGGGCTCAAAATTAGCTACTTGTCAGTCGTAGACAGGCTATTTCCATCAACGGCAATCAAAACCCCGAGATGATAATTCGCTCAACGGCCTCGGCCATCTATTTAATAAATGAAACATTCGACGAGTGCATAATTTTAAGAAATTGTCCGGTGAATTGGATGATTTGACTTCACTGGATAATTTTCTATGGGGCAATGTGAAATTGTTTGTCTACGTAGACAAACGAAACGATAAAACACTTGGATGCGAATATTCAAGCAATAATGGCTTAACATTATCTATCCAATAAAGCCTTAGTGATGGCCTATTCAATGATTTGTGACTTGTGGGTGCTTATTTGATATGAAATTTCTCGGACCCGATAAAAAAACACCTTATACATTCATTTTTTCTTAACTTTTTTTTTGATTAAATATATTTATTTGGTTAATGACTAATTTAATAACAGGATGAATTGAAAATGAAATATTGTAAAAAAATATTGATTGAATTGAAGGAATGAGATCAAATCTATTGGCTTGAATAGTGAATTGATCATTTAAGACAAAAATACGATTTATGTGCATGGCACGCAAATAGACGATTTGATTTTACCAACCAAACAAAATGGTGAGTAGTGATGATAGTGTTGAGTTTGGGAGTGTTAGAATTGTGCAAATTATTATAAAAAAATAAGTGGCGGAGAGCCATGAAGCGATCAATTCTTAAACATTTCATATAAAGGGTTTTCCAATAGGGACGCTCGAACTTTGACAGCTCATTGCGGCCATGTTGTTTGAGTGACAGATGTC
>JANSTU010000001.1:37957-56079 GCA_027564075.1 Bolitophila hybrida
ACATTTACACATTTACATACAATAAAATTCATTACTAATACTAATATACTATACGATCTACATTAAATTCTTCACTAACTTTCAAAATTTATTTTAATAAGGAAAATACAAATTTTAAGATTCTATAATAATTTTGCATTGTTAAAAAATATGTATATTCGAAAAATATTAGCAGTTTTTACATTGTTTTCCAAACAAAAATCGGATTTTTCATCTGCAACGCGGGGGCGACAAACATTATTGGTCCCCGTACCAGTAAACGAAAATTCCAAATAAAAATAAAAAATCGACCCAATCTAATATATATATATATATATACTTGAACGAAAAACACCCACCCACACAGACTCTCAACCCCCCGCTCTATTTATACATTATGTATATATAGATGCTGCCCGGTCGAATGTTTGAGAGAAGTCTGGAAAATCGATTGCATACACGCTCTGTATATATTCGCACCCGTACAGAGCAGGGGTGCAGCGTGCGCGCGCGATTTTCTGGCGAGTCAGTGTATTTTTTTCTGTGCGAACGATTGCAGCATGACACAATCATAGTTATTCTTGTGAGTGTGCATTTTGATCCTGGTCAGCCTCATCGAATCTCCATTAAAAAAAACAAACGAATAAGTGCAAACAATTATGTTTTGACGTACACACACACACATACGTTATCCTATATATAAATAGATTTGACACAAACACATGTGCACGTCAGCTGCAGCTGTGACGCGTGCCCCCTGCCACAGTACGGATGCGTAAGCAGGACTGGAATAACCTTCACCATCTCGGAGCGCGTCAACTATTGACGCGAGTTTCCAGTGCGTGCCACCTCCGGAGGCCGCACACCATTGTTGAGCATCTGGAGTACAGAACGTGGACACAATTAAGGACTTTACCGGGCCCAGCAATATGCTGGGGCGCAAGCAGAGCCTTAAGGGCGAACCGGTCCTGGCGGACTACGGGCCGGAGGAGAGCTTGAACGAGAGTGCAGACATCGAATGGGTGAACAAGGTAAAACTATATTAAATCGCAGATAATGTTAGAACTATTATATATATTATATATATTTATAGCTTTGGGTACGACGCCTAATGCGAGCCTGTGCTCTCGTTTCGCTCACCTCCGTTTCGTTGAATACACCAAAAACATTCGAGCGACAGCCACCGTTACTCTACATTACATTCATCTGTGATAGCACCGTAACGTTACTATTCTCGGCTGAAATGATTGCCAAAATGCATATTCGTGGCATTCTCAAGAAATCAATACAGGGTGAGGTGCCCTATTTCAAGGATCACTGGTGCCAGTTTGACGCATCGATGGTCATTTTCCTATGGCTCTCGATAACACTGCAGATCTTCGAGATGCTCAGCATTGTACCAAAATTTTCATCGCTCTCAATGATCCGAGCACCACGACCACTAATTATGATACGTTTCCTTCGGGTTTTCCTTAAGTTCTCGATGCCCAAGAGTCGTATCAATCAGATCTTCAAGTAAGTGTGATCATCAGTAAACAAAAAAAATTAAACCGAGCTCCTTTTTTTTGTGTTTAGACGTTCGAGCCAGCAAATCTACAATGTCACCCTATTCTTCCTGTTCTTCATGTCATTGTATGGCCTGCTGGGCGTTCAGTTTTTCGGTGAGCTCAAGAACCACTGTGTCCTGAATACTACCGAGAACGAGTTCCTGACAATCAATTCACTGGCCATACCGGATACATTCTGTTCGACAGATCCCGATTCGGGCTACCAGTGTCCCAGTGGCATGAAATGCCTTAAAATGGACTTTCTCAGTAACTACGTGATGGGCTTCAATGGTTTCGAAGATCTGTACACCAGTATATTTACCGTGTATCAAGCTGCTTCCCAGGAGGGCTGGGTATTTATTATGTACCGTGCGATTGACTCACTTCCAGCCTGGCGAGCTGCCTTCTATTTTAGTACGATGATTTTTTTTCTTGCGTGGCTTGTGAAGAACGTTTTCATTGCTGTCATCACAGAGACCTTTAACGAAATCCGTGTACAGTTCCAGCAGATGTGGGGTGCTCGTGGTCAAATTCAAAATAGTTCTGCGTCCCAGCTACTCGCAGGCGATGATTCTGGCTGGAAACTTGTGACAATCGATGACAGTAAACATGGAGGCATCGCACCGGACGTTTGTCATGCCATTCTTCGGTCACCCTACTTTCGTATGATTGTGATGTCTGTTATACTGGCAAATGGTATTGTTACGGCTAGCATGCACTTTAAACATGATGGACGTCCGCGACAGGTTTTCTATGAGCACTACTACTACATTGAGCTTGCTTTTACCTTTTTTCTGGATCTCGAGACAATGTTCAAGATATACTGTCTCGGCTGGCGTGGTTACTATAAGCATTCGATACATAAATTTGAGCTACTATTGGCCATCGGTACAACGCTGCACATTATACCCGGCCTCTATCTGTCAGGTCTTACATACTTTCAGGTACTGCGCGTTGTTCGTCTAATCAAAGCCTCACCGATGCTCGAGGGTTTCGTCTACAAAATCTTCGGACCAGGCAAAAAGCTCGGTTCGCTTATAATATTCACAATGTGCCTGTTGATCATCAGCTCGAGCATTTCAATGCAATTGTTTTGTTTCCTATGTGATTTCACCAAGTTCGAGAGTTTTCCCGAAGCATTTATGTCCATGTTCCAGATTCTCACACAAGAAGCCTGGGTTGAGGTTATGGACGAAACAATGATACGAACCAGTAAAACTCTAACGCCTTTAGTTGCTATGTACTTTATACTGTATCATTTATTTGTGACTTTGATCGTGTTGAGTTTGTTCGTTGCTGTGATTTTGGACAATTTAGAACTGGACGAAGATATCAAAAAGTTGAAACAGCTAAAATTTCGTGAGCAGAGTGCAGAGATCAAGGAGACACTACCGTTTCGATTGCGTGTGTTTGAGAAGTTTCCCGATTCACCGCAGATGACGATTCTGCATAAGATTCCAAATGATTTTACATTGCCGAAGGTATTTTGTTTGTTTGCATATTGTCTATTTTTGTGTCTATGGCTGGTTTTGATATAGGTACGCGAATCGTTTATGAAGCAGTTTGTTATTGAGATGGAGTGTGATGATCCGTCCATGATGGAGTCGTGCAAACGACCGATTTCGGAGTGCTGGGAATCGAATGTGGTGTTTCGTAAACAGAAGCCAGTACGCATTATGAATAAGACGCCCAAGGTACGTTCGGTGGGTAGCAGTCTGCGAAAATTGGCCATTACCCATATTATCAAGTGAGTATATAACATATTATTTAGTATATATATTTAAATATTTAGCCGAGTTCATTAAATGTACGTGTGTGTTATTTACAGTGACTCGAACAATCAGCGCCTGATGCTCGGAGATTCGGCCATGCTACCGGTTGCCGGTGGGAAGTCTGGACTGAAGCCACAAGGAACTGTTACACATCCGAAACAGTGGCGCGTCGATCAAAAGAAGTGAGTGTTAGTTTTTGAATTAAGAATTGACAGTTTTACGTTTTGCGCATGAAATTGCGACTGTGCGTAGGCCGAAATCGTGCGTCATCATCGGCATGAACGCCATTGGTTAATTGATGATTGTTCAAATATTGAAAATATTATTCTTATTACCCGTCAAACAATTTAACGTTTTGCGCATGAAATGCGTCCGCATTGCGACTGTGCGTCTTCCGAAATTGCGCGTCATCATGCGCGCCATCGGTTAATTTGATGGTTGTTCAAATATTGAAAATATCATATGCGTTTTGCGCATGAAATGCGTCCGTATAGCGACTGTGCGTCATCGTGTTTCAACTGTAACTTTATTTATTTAAACAATATCTATAATCAGTAATTGGAATGGGCCACTGATCTGCAATAAATAAAATGCGCAATGGTTATGTGAAACTGCGTAAAACACACGAAAAACATAAATAATCATAACCTGCTTATATTTTGGCGGTCGATGAATACGTATATTGTAAATATTGTATAATATTGTATTTTTCTAACACAAACAAAAAAAACATGTTGTTTATGCGATGACTGCTCGAACTTAACTGAAGACTTGGTCAAAAACGTGTACGCGATACAGCATTCAGATGTCGACCGACAGAGACCGACACAGTGGCATAAGGGAGATGCAATGAGTCGTCGTTCGTCATCAAATGCAGCGCCCGTCGCTGTCGTCATTTGGTGTAAATTTAGAAACCTTTGCGCATGCCTTTGACCGGTTAGATTGAAGTGGGGAAAGAAGGGAGAGATGGGTTCGTTGTACTTCTCTAATAATACATTTCTTTGTTAATGATTCTTTATTTAAATTGTGTCCGGATCTATAACAGAGTTGTCAGCCGACGATAAATTATCGGCGGCGGGGCTGACCCTTCAAATTTGACCGGCGTCTAAAGGCTGTTTTTCAATGTAAACAATGGCGGTACTTTAACGGAGCGAAAATGAGATTTTGAAAAAAGTCACTAACCCTTTTAAGGAAGTTTTCGGCTAGAAAAAACAAAAAATATATAGGGGAAATAAACCATTTAAAAGTGTCATTAATAAACAGTAAATTTTAGGGTTAAAAGGGGGAGTGTTAAAAAGGTTTAATAAAATCTGTCTACCCTTTAGGGAGAAAGGGACAAACATTTTTTTTTGTATTTATGTGTATTATAGGAGGTGTGCATTGGCGTTTTTTAAATACCTTTCTTTTGATACAATTCACAAATTTAACACTCCCCCTTTTATTATTATTGGCGGCGGCTGACCCTTCAAATTTAACAGCCGGCGGACGGCTGAAGCCGGTTTTACATAGTAAACAATGCGGATACTTTAGGAGAGCGGAAATGAGATTTTAAAAAAAGTCACTCGCTCTCTTTTAGGGGACCAGAAAACACAAAACATATTTGGGGAAATAAACCATTTAAAAAAAATCATCAAAAAAAAGAGAAAGTCAGTTTTAAGGTTAAGGTATTTATGTGTATTGGAGGAGGTGTGTGTTGAATTTTTTAAATACCTTTCTTTACCACTTTTATCATTGACCTTTACTGTATTTTAAAACTTTGGCCTGTTGTGCACTTCAGGCCGCAGGTCTAAAATATACTTCATATCTAAATTTCATTTTTGGTTGGTACAGAGCGGGTACCTATCACAAAAGGACTGAATGGGAGTGGGATTGATTGGTGCCGAATCTCGTAATTCCTAAAGTGTAAATACTTTCACCAAACTTTGGCGGCCTCTCACCCATAAAGGGTTTATTTCCCCCAATTTGTGTTTGTTTTTTTTTTTTTGTTTGAGGCAAACCAACCAGTCCTAAGAGAAGCTAAAATTATCAAAATTTTATAAATCAAAAACAAAATTGCAAAATTGCAAAATTGCACTTTATGGAACGCGACTTGAAAATAAGAGTAAAAAAACTACAAAATGTTGAAATCCCTGATCATTTTGTAATACAACGTTTTGGGACTAAAACCCCCATCACCCATTTAAGGGGGATTTTAGTTTTTGTGAAATCACGACGAGTTATCAAGTTTTCTATTCTCGAAGTATCTCAAACAGAGCCGTTATAGATTCCGATGAATAATGGTGAATCTGCAATATATCACTCGGGCCAGGATTGGACCTGATGTCCCTGGATTCTCATCTCATACAAACGGCCGTTCAGGTTGCCGATTGCTATCTGATCCCAGTTCGTTGTCTCCTTTATGGCTAGTTGGCTGTACCTATAAATTATTTTGATGATAGGAGCGGTCTAACGAGTTTTTTTTTGCCTAATTGGATGTATAATTTGTCTTCCCTTTGGGTATTAATATACAATTTTGGTATTTTGGGTGGGATAACATTAACAAACTCCAAAATATTACAGCTGAATGATAACATAGGCCACAATATCGTTTGGCAGTTTAATATCCATAAATGAGGTAAATGTCCAAAATGTGCATTTTATGTCCAATATTTTGAAAATTAACAAGTTATAGATAGAATTTTCAATACTTGAATTATGTAAGATCTTCCAAATCAATTATATGTCCAATATTAAAAAAAAATCCAAGGTTTATATAGCATGAATGGGGTAAGATTTCCAAAATATAATGTTTGTCCAATATAAATCAAACCAACCAATCATGTAATGTTAAACGTTCTAGTACTTTACTTCACCCAGATTTGTTGGGATAGCCTTAAAGAACTCCTAAATATTACACCTCAATGACAAAATATGCCACAATATCTATAAGCTTGTAAACATTCATAATTGAGGTAAAATCTCCAAAAGTTGACAATATTGTGCAATCCAACTAGATTCATATGGAATTTTCAAATTTTAATTCAAAATTTGGTAGCACTAATACAGCACCGAACTACTAAGAGCACAAGGGAACGGTGCCCGACTTTCTGCTTGTGCTCGTACTTGCTTGTGTTTAATTAAATACGCCGAGCAGCAACTAAAAATGACACGAAGTAAACAAAGAACACTTTCTCACTTTAGATTCGGATCCCGTTCGATCCGCCGAAGCGTTCGCAGTGGCTCTATCAAACTTAAACAAACCTACGAGCATCTTATGGAGAATGGTGACATTGGTGCCGCTTCACGTGTAACATCATCGCGTGCCCGTCCACATGACCTGGACATAAAACTACTACAAGCCAAGCGTCAGCAGGCCGAGATGCGACGTAATCAACGCGAAGAGGATCTACGAGAAAACCATCCGTTCTTCGATACGCCACTGTTTGTGGTACCACGCGAGAGTAGCTTTCGCAAAATTTGTCAGAAAATCGTGCACGGACGATACGATGCACGACTCAAGGATCCATTGACTGGCAAGGAACGTAAGGTTCAATACAAGAGTATGCAGTGAGTATAGAATTAGTGTTTTCAGTTAAATCGTCAATATTTAATAATATTATTACTTTTATGTAGTAACTTCCTTGGCCTGGTCACCTATCTGGACTGGGTTATGATTTTCGTAACAACACTGTCATGCATCTCGATGATGTTTGAGACACCACAGTTTCGGGTAATGGAGCATCCTGTACTACAGGTTGCCGAGTACGCATTCGTCATATTCATGAGTCTTGAGCTGGCTCTAAAAATTCTTGCCGACGGACTATTCTTTACACCCAAGGCATACATCAAGGATGTTGCTTCTGCACTGGACGTCTTCATTTATATCGTTTCGACAACGTTCCTGTGCTGGATGCCCAAACTGGTGCCAAGCAATTCAGCGGCTCAACTACTGATGATCCTGCGCTGTGTTCGACCGTTACGAATATTCACGCTGGTACCGCACATGCGTAAAGTCGTCTACGAACTGTGTCGAGGCTTCAAGGAGATTTTGCTTGTATCCACACTTCTGATTCTACTGATGTTCGTATTTGCCAGCTACGGAGTACAGTTATATGGTGGAAGGTAAATACATATTTTGGTTTTATTATGATCTTAATTCAGATTGTTTAACTGTACATAAAGGTTGGCACGTTGCAACGATCCTACGATCATCAAGCGAAACGATTGTGTGGGTGTGTTTATGCGACGCGTCTTTGTGACCAAGATGAAACTGCTGCCTGGCCACAACGAGTCTTATCCGTCCATGTTGGTACCGCGTGTATGGTGAGTATGATAATCTATTGATCAATTGGCGTTGGCTATGTTTAGAGTGGAGGTGTAGCCCTTCAGGGCCATGGAGGTCTGCCGATGGATGGTTTAAGTCCAATTCTCAAGCAAACTTAATTGTCTTGTTTTGGACTACTTGAAGATATCTGCGTGGCGATTTAGCCATTTTGCTCCAGTCCGGAGAGCCTCAAGTTAAGACTGTTGTTTTTTTGGCGAGTTGTGAGCCCACAACATTTGGCCAAAAGAGGGTAGAGCAAATAAGGCCTTTCTTGTAATGAAAGGCGCTCATCAAACTGGACTCCTAGATCAGTCACTTGTTTATTCCAAGGTATCCAGTATAATCCCGAGTGGAGTTGGTGGCAAGGGGCCGATCTAAATCACGAATTGTCCCGGGAGTTGAAAAGATTGAACCAATTTTGGTTTCAAATTGCGACTACACTGATTGGATGTTGCGCATGTCACTTAATTAAATCTATCTTCTATTACAGGGCGAATCCGCGTCGGTTCAACTTCGACAATATTGGGGATGCCATGCTTGCGTTATTCGAGGTGCTCTCCTTTAAGGGCTGGCTGGACGTCCGTGATGTTTTGATAAAGGCCGTTGGTCCGGTAAGTGATGTGTTGTCTATATATTATTTATTTTCTAACAGTTTTTTTTTTATTTCTGTGTTTGATATTTATTTAATAATGATATGATATTATTTAATGATGCTGGTAATAATAATTCAATTAAAACTGATTTTTCTAGAAGTTTTTGTTAGAAGTTTCAGCTAGTCGCCTAGCTGTTTTTTTTTGTATTGAATTCGAAATTATATGTGGATGTGTACTTCAATATATATTTTTGCTGGTTCGGAGTAACTAACGGTAATAATTGGACAAAAACTTAATTGCGTGTACAATTGTTGCTCAAACTTAACATTAACCCTTTAGGTACCACTGCACACTTTGAGGACTGACGACCTCACGCAGTCGATCATTCGGAGATGTCACTGGGCAATGCCCATTGCGTCTGCTATCCCAGTAATGTTTTGATGAGGAATAATAACCTCACGAAAACAACCGATCGTTCGGAGTAGGCCCGTATAACCCTAGGTCGAGTACAGTCTCGTCCGAAACGTTTCACCTAGCCGTAAATAGGTTCCGCGGGGATGGGGAGCCCCAGTGAGCAAGCAACTTGTTGTTTGCTAATTGCCCCATCACGGATGAGGTGCCTACGGGTGCTGAAACGCGGTGGTTGTGGGCGATATAGACCCTAAGGGTAGGTGATCGTTCGTTAGTTACTTATGCTTCGGCGTACCAGGAAACTGGAGATATCTTTGCCTGCTGAGTGATCGAAAGCTCCGCTGCGAGCTCACCTTGTGTTCTTGAACAGTCTTCGTCCAACAGTTGCTCCAGTTCCAGTTATGCAAAAAAAAAAACATGTACCATAATTGCTGATGATGCTAAAGTTTCCGCACACAAGAAGAGAAGAAGTGAAAGTCATTCTACTGGTTTTTTCTACAAATCGCAGGCAATCTATATAGAAACTTTGGTCCATCCTCCATCCTACAAATAAAGTAAAACTAAGTACAAATATTATATTAGTTTTGTCCACAATGAGCAGACATTCACCGTTAAATTCCGTTCTCGTCCTCCAGAGTCATAAAAAGGATTCCATCCAGCACATCCAAGAGTAATTTTCCACCGTCCGCCATCAACAAGGTTTTATGTTTACTTCACTATAACCTGTAACATAAAAATTAAGCTTTAGAAATAATACGCATGCATAATATTTTAACTTTAAAGGTACTTTAAAATTACTTTGAAATGGTTGAATAGAAACTCCCTTGGGCAATACACTGCATTCAATCAAATTCTCTTCAGTCTCTCCATTCATATGGCCCATATGCGCGCACACACACATACAAATATTTATGCAAGTGACCGTTCGTGTTTGTCTCGAAGACGAATTCACTCATGAATTCATAAAATACACACACATCCATATACATACTTACAGTCATTTTACTCTACTCACGCCAGTTGTGCCTCTTGATGCTATGTCTGTGTAGTAGAATTATAGTACCTACTGCCTACTATACAATCTATAAACGTGTACGCACGGTAAACTTGTTTATTGTTTATCATAAAATGGAACTGTGAATGATTTTCGATTTAAATGCGAGAGAGTATAGTTCGATGCTCACTCTCTCGCCGACACTCTCTCTCTATTTCTGTAATTTTCTTGTGCTTGTGTGAGTGTTAGGAAGTGAATACTCTATCACTCTATGGTTAAAATATATGTGTATGTGCATACGAAAAAGACATAGCAGACGAAGAAATAAAATATACGTTCGCGAAGCGGTGGCACACGCAATGCACACACAGAAGCCACAGCGCCATCACAAACACACACTCACACATTCTGATAAAGAGAGCGACTTGCTGGAGAGATAAAGAGAGCACGTTCGCCGAGAGAGAGAGAGTCCAAATACAGGTTTTGTTCTGGTGTGGCGAGCACTCGCGGCACGGAGGACCGTGCTATGGCAGAGGCCCACAGAACCGCAGTATTATTTGAAACGGTAACATCGTGGACTCGACAATCGTATTTCTTCTTTTTTTGTTGTACGTGGTTGTTCTTCATGTATTTTTGTACGCTATTTTTTTTTATTTTTTTATTTTGTTTGTTGTAATATACAATTTTCGTTCGCGTAGTGCGTATGTATATGTGTGCTCGTACGTATTTAATTGTGTAACCAAATTTGAGTTTAAGCGAGCGGCGCTACCTGTGAGCGATTTCGAGTGATTGCGAGTGATAAACTATTGAATGAATGTCATTCACATAACAAAAACAGAGTTACCACGTTTAGGTTACCATTACCAAAGTGTATGTATGTGTGAGTGCTACCAAATACACATACACTTACGCGCAGCCAGATAGATTTTTATACAACGCGACACAGATCGGGCTGTCTTGGTCCCAATCCGGATGTTTGACATTTCGCGCACAAGACAAAGGTGTTTGTTTGTACAATAATGTGCAAGACCAGTTAACAAATACAGACACACACACACACAAAAATACACTTCATTGAAACCAGAGGATAATATAGAGGAAAAGAAAGGAAAACACAACGCACACAGTCGCAAGTCAGAGAGCGACGATATTTTATGATATAAGTGTGTGTACGAACACACACATACATACTCCACATGAAAATGGCCAAGTGAGCACAGTGCACTTGGATCTTGGAATTTCTTTGGAGTCTTAATAAAACGGCCTACCACAACGTGTCTTAAACCCAAAAACGTAGACTCAGCAAAAAGTGCATTATTTTAACCGTTGATCTGTATTTACATACATCGAACGTGAAAACTATACTCTCTTTATACACAGTTAGTTAGTATTTTTTTTGTGTATTTACACTCGATTATAAACTCCTGGAAAAAAAAACGCTTTCCATTCCGTCTGCACCGCCACACAGAGACCAAAATAGGTTCTGCTATAAATAGAGTCTGGCCATAAAGAGATTCGAATAGCAGCATAGAGAAGAAGCTCTCGGAAGAAGAAATAACACATACACACAAATCGAAATACATTACAAGAAATTGTGTAATCACGTCGCGCAATTGCTTCACCATCTATTTTGTGGATTGCGCGCACAGAGAGCTTATAAAAAAATCTTATCACCGCGTATAATTAGGACTCAATTGAGGGCGTTCAGCGCACGCGCACATTCCTAGATGAATGAAAATGATGGAACTGGTGGAGGCCGGTAACTTGTTCGAACCCGTCTGGATTTGGACGCGATTTCTGAAACTCAAGCGACGCCGCAACCTGAAAGATCAGTGTTAGTATATCCGCGATAAGTGATCTATATAAATAAGCATCTGATAATGATGATGATGTCCGCGCGTAGTGAACATATTAAGCCAATTGTTGAAAAAAAAAGTTATTGATTGATTTGTAAAATAATCTCAAGTGATAGTGAACGTGAGTGTGTCAGTTATTTTACTGGCAATAGTGAAAGAAAAGAGCCCATTCCGCGAAGGATTACTTCTTAATATATACCTAGTGATTAAGATAGAAAAAGAAAGAAAAACAAAACGAAACGAGATGGATGCACATAGCAGTAGTAGCAAGAGCAGGAGTAGTGGAAGCAGCCGACTGTCCAGCATGGAGATCGATGGCAGCGGCGATGATACAACGACCATCACAACGACCGGATTTTACAAGTTCCTGGCGAGATTCTCAGGTTTGTTAGATTATTTAGTTTTAGTTTTATTGCAGATGAAGGGTTCCTCGTATGGATTACCAAAAAAGGACAATATCTATTGACTGTTGGACTTCAAATAGATAATAAGCTGAAAAGTCCTTATTTGAATTGATTATAGTTTGTCCATCCTAAAAAAAAAATCCTTAAAAAGTGTATTAATTGAACCTGAATAATGTTTAAAAACCAATGATGGTTAGAATTGGTAGCAATATTGTTTTGTTCATACAACTTAATGCTCAATTATTTTTTTTTATCTCCTCTTTTTTTTAATTTTTACATTCATATGTCCATTTATGGATATAATTCAATTCCTTCTACATGGAAATTCAGGTTTAGCTGGCTTTGCCATTTGTTATGTCCATTTTACTTAAATTTGCATTATTGGCAAATTAATGGATAGATGCGAATTTGTCCATAAGTTAGAATTGGTAGCAATATTGTTTATACAACTTAATGGTCGATTTTTTTTTGTTATCTCCTCTTTTTTAAAATTTTACATTTATAGACATAATTCAATTCCTCCTACATGGAATTTCAGGTTTAGCAGGTTTTGTATTTGTTCATGTCCATTTTACTTCAATTTGCATTATTGGCAAATTAATGGATAGATGCGAGTTTGTCCATAAGGTCCTAATTATAACCAGATTGTTGATAAGTTAATTAATTAGGATAATCCATCCTTTAACTCGAATTTAAAAATTAGTAAAGCATTATTGGTCAATTAAGGATTGATGATGGTTTGTCCATAAGATATTGGGGATGAACAATGGATGGATGATAGTTTGTCCATAAGTCCATCCTTTAACTCTAATTTGAGCATTATTGGCCAATTATAGATTGACGATGGTTTGTCCATAGTTAATTATTATCATTTCTATTAAAATAATACAATGATATTGAGGATGAGCAGGCTAAACGGATCTAACTTCAATTTGTAATGTAGGTTAAGCATTATTGGCCAATTTTAAGATGGATGACATTACCATCGAAAAAATAGATAAACAAACTACAGAAAAAAATACAAAATAGTTTTAAGAACTTCTAAGAACCTTAAAACGAAAGACTGTTTAAACTCAGAAACGCACAGTTGTTTTTTAAATCTCTTGATTTTTTGCCAATGTTTAAAACCGACTTTCCTGACTGTTTCTTATTTAAAAATCCAAAGCAATATTTATCTTCAGTTACCATAAAAATGGAAAATTGCTGAAAAAGAAAATTTGTGTTTTTTCAAAGAAAATTGCTGATCCGCATTCCGCGCCTCGTCTCGCCTACACCAAGCAACGATACATCGATAAACCGCAAAAACAATTATCACATTCCACAATCAATGTTTTCTGATAAAAAAAAAATGTATAAATTCCGTCTGATTACAATGTATATAAATACATTTATGTCTACGTAATGCCTGGCGCGGTACACAATTACACATCCATAAAAATTGTGTATTTATTCACAGGCATACTTAAGGCACACACATACATGTATAGCAGGAGTTGTGTTTTTTTTTCGTATGAGCTAACACACGTCCGTTAGCAAATGAACATACACACATACACTCTTGCGGAATATAAACAAATATTTCGCTTGAATCCGCATTAATTAACACGGGAAGCATTAAGAAAGTATATATGAGCGTGCTGTTCATATTTTGTGGTATCTTATATGTTATTTGTGTGTGTGTGAGTTTGTCTGTTTATATTGATGAATCGACACGGACAAGTTCATTTGCATCGATAGAGTATGACGCAATGATTCATCTGTGTGGCGTATAGTATAGGTTTGCATATACTAAATCGTTTGATAATAAGGTCATATTGATTATAAGAAATTTTGACAGGTTGTTTTGTGACATTTTCGACCGAATATACAGGTTTGTTAGGATTTTGATGGAAGTTTTTGTTTTTCTTGTTTATATTCAATGTTTGACAGCTTGGAGTTTTTTCATAAGACTTGTTGACATGTTGAATGTTTGACAGTTTGAGGTTATGAAACTAAAAAAATACAAGACGCAATGTCAAAAAAATGTTAAGTCTTCCATTTTTCAAGATATGGTTTTAACTTTAAAGAGAAAGATAGAACTTTTTGACATTACAATCTTTGACACTTTGAGGTTATGTAATTAAAAGTACAGCATTGATGATATTACAAAGTTTGACAGGTTATAACTGATTTATGATTTCTATTACGTTCCAAATAATATTTTAAGTATCCTGTTTACCGCCTTAAATATCTATATTAGTCAATATATACAATTATGCGAGAAAGAGATTCATTGGAGGTCTTAACATTACCTCCCATCGAAATTATAAAATTGCTTATCTAGAGCGGATATTATCAATTTCAATTGAACGATTAAGTTCGCTTAAGATATCCGAAATGATATCATAATCCACAAGAATACGGTGATTATATAGCGGATAATGTTTTGATGAACGGGTTTTTTTTTCTGTGTCTCTTTATGCTGTATCTTAAGCGAAATGTGTCATCGTACGGTGGCCAATTAGCTGGGACGCACGTACACTTGCACATACACACATACACATACTTATTATTATATATATGTTGTATATGTAGATCTGCCGCGGGAGGAAATGGAACATTTAAAACAAAGTGTGTAAAAGTGAAGAGAATATTGTGCGTAAGCGGCATCGTCGATGATCTTTTAATTAGGAATATCGTGCTGTTGACGTGATGAAACTTAACGAGTGGTTGAACTTAATTTTTGGTTTTGGCAATTTATTGTGATGTATGTGTTCTTTTTAAGACATTTATCGATCTTGAACAGTACGCAGCCATTTCGAAAAGAATAATATTGGATCTAATTTATTGGCTAAAACAAGTCGGTTAGAACAGATATAATGAGGAATTTACGTAAAGTTATTATAAATTAGGGTAATGCAGAGTGACTGTCGATATTGAAGATTCAATCTGTACATAACTTTACTTTAGTAAAAAAGCTGACAGTTCATATTAATTTGATGACGTGATGAAACTTAACGAGTGGTTGAACTCAATTTTGGGTTTTGTCAATTTATTTGAAACTACTCAGTGATGTTGTGTGTTCTTTTTAAGACATTTATCGTTTATGAACAGTACGCAGCCATTTTGATTATAATAATATTGGATCTAATTTATTGGCTAAACCAAGTCGGATAGAACAGATAAAATGTAAAATTTTCGTAAAGTTATTATAAATTAGGATAATGCAGAGTGACTATCGATATTGAAGATTCAATCTATACATAACTTCACTTTAGTAAAAAATACGTAATATTTGAAATTTGAAAATTCACCACAATAACTGTAATTACTTCTTATTGTAGTTGTGAAAACTAAACGTTATTTAATTTCGTGGTTAGGCAAATGAGCAAGCCTAAAAATAAATAAAATAAAATCATAGGAGATGATCTTAGGATTCCAAATCTACCATTATTTTTCTCTGTGTGGCGCCCTCTGATGCCGTTTTTTGTAACTTCTTATTTAGGTTATATTTGTTAAAATTAGTTAAAGTAAAATACACTTTTGCTAAAGAGTAAGTTAAGAAAAACCGACTAAAGAGGGCAGTTATACACTAAAAACAATAATAGAAATAAAATTGAAAAGATTTCTTTTTAAACTAATTTTAATGTCAAGGAAAACATTTTGTGACTCTTAAAACCGCCTCCAGTTTTTACTAATAGAAATTGATCAGTCTCCTTGTTTATGGAAAGGAAAAAACTATGCTGACCATGATGTACATTCTCCATTTGTTGACTTTTGTTTGTTTTTTTCAATGTCTGGTTCAATGTTAAAATGTCCTTATTTGAGCAGACTTTTTGTAAAACCAATTCTCCATTTATTGCTTAAAAAAAGTTTCTCCATTTGATGTTTCCAGATGTAAGTTTTTTTTGTTTTTTGGGATGATGTGGTTTCTCCATTTATTGCCTCTCGGACTTTAATGTCAAGTTCAATGTTAAAAGATCCTCTTTTAACGAAAGAAAATTGAGCAGATCAATCTTATTGGAAAGAATAAAATTATACCCATCCTAATACATATTGGCTAAGTTCAAAGTTTAATAAAAAAAACCGAGGAGACCTCTGAAAAAAAATGTTTTTTTCTGCTTTTTCTCTTGGTTTTTTAATGTCAGTTCCTTTTAATAGTAAAGAACTAGCACAGGGTTTATAAATTGGAGATAGAGTTCACCCGTTATTTAAATGGATTTTAAATTGGATCCTTCAACTTATTTGCTATCTTCAAGATCTCGAGGTTTATTCTCCATATTCTTACTTCTATCTAACACCCATTCACATATGAATATCAATCAATCTATTTAATGCTTAGAAAATCCACTTACGACAAATCGATTGCTGTACATTTCATTGCATCACCAACTCCTCTGCATGCCATAAATCAACGGCGTCCCACAGTGCATATATTTACTATATTAATTAATTAATCCTATTCATAAACACCTATAAACATAGTTGCAAATTGTTTTCTCAATTTAATAGACCCGTACGTGTTTTGTTGTATGCAAAGCACAAACATTTTAATTAGTAGTGTCCGATTTTATTTTTTTCATATTTAATTGGCCGCAGCGTACAATAAAAAAGAAATTAAAAATGCTTTGCGATGTTGTGGTCTTTCAATACGACCACGAAGCATAGACATGCAATTCGCATATAGTACCACAGTGATGTGCGCGAATTTGCATATTTATCGGTTCACCGATTTTTTTTACCGCCTTCAATGTGGTGGATTTTGGTTGTTTTGCGTGCATTTTGTGTGGGACGCTTAACACCGTGTGCCCGGCCGGGAAAATTGGCGCTATGCAGAAAATCGTTATGTTTATGGTAATTGCATCAAGGCACCAAACCATCGTTGTTTATGACCTGCACTTCGCTACCTAATCGTCGTGATTATCTTCTGAATTATTTCTAAAATGTACGTCATCCCATAATTGCTGGCAATTTTCAGGCGATTACAAGAAGTATGATTGTAGCAATCTGATAATTATTTCGCATAAATATAGGATATAAAACTACCACCGCACCGACCCCTTCGCGCGTCATCGGATCGTGCCAAACCCTTTAGCCTATAAATGACTAGTATTTAATTTTTGCATAACCTTGATAAAAATGCAATTTATAGATTATGATAAACGGCACGGCACGTTCTGTGAATATAGTTAATTTGCAAATCTTTTTTTTTGATTAACGATCTGGGAACTTTCCAGGTGTAATGAGGATTTTTATAGGTATTTTCGACAATTGTATGTTTATAATTAAATGCACGTGCTACCGGCGCCACCTACATATTAAACCTAATAAATAATTAAACCTTCATTCGAGCTGAACAAATAACAATAATAAAAATCGTCATGCAATATACAGAAATAGCTTTTTAACTTCTTCAGAGTTTATTTATATATATATAGAAATATTATGAAATGATTGCATTATGCCATTTTTATGACGTAAAAGCCGTTTTTATTTTGTATTTTGAAATGCATTTGTCAAGGTAATTTATGCCACTTGGCGCGTGTGTGCATTTAAAACAGTTATTTGTCACGCGGTGACTAATTTGTAGTTTATATATCAGTTGAGTTATTGGAAAAACACTCTTGCATACAGAGGATTTTCCAAATTTGAATAACCGCATATTTGCTGGGGTGTATCAATTTGATTTCCGCTTAACGTTCAACCACCGGCCGTTCAAGCAATGTATATAATTCTTTCGTGTCACGATTTATATGTATACGCAATTATTCACGCCGCAATAAATAAATATATAATATATATGTATAGCCACAGAGACACACATTACCACCTGATAAATTATGTAAGCTGGAACTCGTACAGTTATTCACCTTGCAAAGTTACATATATGAAAATAACGATTAATTGGCTTAGAAACGCTCACAACCACCACCTTTTCATAAATCACACTCAGCGATATTTATTTGAATCGACATGTATATATAGTATTTAATTATATAAAATTATCGTGGTATTATAACAACGGTCTGACTTGTCGATATATTATTAAAAAGTTTGATCAGATGTCGATAAATGGATGAATAGCATTTATGGTCGTTTAAATATAATAATCTACATAAAAATAGAAATTTAATTTCATTCTGAGAATATTTAAATGTCCATTTTGCAGAACTTTTGTGTTTAGAAATATAAGGTAACACATCACTTAATAAGTCCGTAGGATAACTAAGAAAAACACATTTTTTTGGCAAAATTCGATCTTATTCATCAACATACATTCCTTC
>JANSTU010000001.1:56179-68272 GCA_027564075.1 Bolitophila hybrida
TAATATCAAAAGCCATTTTCATGGCGATTAATAATAGCACACATATTTATGTATCATTTTGTTAAGGTACACATATTATGCTGGCTTTAATTAAATCTTTATAATACATTTATATATGTCCGCTTTAATTCTGCAGATAATTTCACACCATAGCCGAGTGGGTTAACGCGTTGTCTGGCATTTGATGTCCCCGGTACGATTTTTGGCAGTCCAAAGTGCTTTTCGAATAAAGTACTTTAAATCAGTAGTTTCCTATATCTGAAATAGATTATTGATTTGGAATAACGGGACATAGATAAATATATACACAAGCGTGTCCGTTGACATGTTGACATGTTTACACATAACGGCTTTAAGGTGAAGAATATATGTTGTAAAAATACAGCAAAAAATATACACGTAAACTAAAAACATGGTAAAATACAGAATTTGTTGATAAATAGACATAAATATTCTGCAAAGCATTTTTGCCTATTTTAACAACTATGCCGTAGCCGAGAGGGCACAATAATCTGAGAGGTTTACGGTTCATTGATGATAGATTATGTGGTGTACAAAGCAATTACACTTAAAATTAAATCCCTTAAATTAGAAAAATTCATGCATCCAGAACTTTTTAAGAATTAGTACTAATTATACACTAAACCAGCTCACTTAATAATGTTGTTTACTAATTTGCACCAGAAAAATCATTAAACTGCTTTAAAACACTACTTGTATTTATTCGGTAAAACTAAAACACGATTTCACCATAAACAACATAACTATATATAACACGTAATATACGCTGAATTAAATGAATTGTTTTTATATTATTTACACCATGTGAGTTTCTTTCTTCGCATGATTGCGTAATTTCTGATGTATGTAGCGTAAAGTATAGAAAACCGCTTATCAAAGCAAAGGCGACACCGAGAAGTGCAAATTATTTTCTTGGAACATACATATTTTTTTTTTTTTGTATATAGCCGAAAGCGAGTTCAAATAAAAGCACGCCCTATACCGATCTTCCGTACAGCCCGTCGTCGACGCTAGTTCACACTTCACTAACGAGGATTAACACAGTCAAAATCGTCCAGACATTACAGAGTCGCAAAAGCTCAAAAAGCTCTCACAGGAAAGCAATATGATATATATAACACCGAGTTATCGTGAATAGCAAACAAAAGAGCTTAATATATTGAAACTTTTGCAAGCTCTGTACGGAAACCAATATTAATAAAATGCCAGTGAAAGCTTTCTCGATTGCTCTTCACAATGACATTGAACGATGCTGATTCAACTGATAACATTTTAGCTTATTATTTTCAGTAACACTCAGACCACATCACCGATGGTTAAGGGCTCTTATATTTAATTTAATGTGACTGACAATATTGTAACATAGTCTTAATAGTTTCAGGAGCTACTAGCCTTGACTTAAATACAGTCTTTCCTTTGGATCACGGCGAGTACGTGCAAATATCCAATCATAAATACATGAAAATGTCATGTCTGTAACTGGATGTGAAATAGCGTCCTTTGGACTGTGTATAGAACAATAAGTGTATATGATGGGCTTTGATGATTCCGTATTCCGAATGTAAATAGCAAGATAGATCTCGGCGCATCGAGAAAAAAATGCACATTTGCCTTGTAAAGTTGTTAGATTCGCGTCAGGGCAAATAAAGACTCCTAACCTTCTGGAATGTGTTGTGAGTGTTAGAGCACAGTAGCGTCAATAGGAGTAGCACACCACAAAAAAGCACATCAGCATGACCTGGAGAGTCGTCTGAAACCATATTGGCCAATGAATCCGGTGTGCGGCATTGCACACAAGGGATTGCAGTATCCAATGCGATGAGGAGAACTGACAGCCAGTGTATTGTCTTATATAGTTATACCATACATTACACGAATGTTTTTGAATTTATTATTTACCAAATGAACTGTACTCATTAATAACTAAAAAATATTGATCAAACAATATCGTCAAAATGTAAACATTTCTATGCTTTATGTCAACTGTCAATTCTTAAAATCAGTATAAGAATAATTAAAAATGCCTAGACACGAGCCTACCAAGAAGTTAGGAGTGTACGGCAAGTACGATCTCAATCCAGAACATGCAGTCGAAAATTTTGCAGAGTCGAAAGCACAGAACAAGATTTACATGTAAGTGTTTAAACTATAAATTATATTTATATGTACAATTATTTATACTCGTATCCTCGTATGTATATAAAAAAAAATCTACAGAAAGGAACCAAACTGGGACGTAGCTCGTGAAGGTATTGAATTCAGTGCCGTGCAGAATGAGCGCGAGCATCGAGATATGGTAATGTTGCAGGCGGAAACGCGGCGCAAAGCAGCGATCGATGGTCGCTTCAATGAAAAACGCATCGCAGATATGCTGAGGGTGCAGGATCAGCTACGCGAAAAGTTCATATCGGTAAATGACTTTATTCGTGACTGTGAGGATAAGGAGCGAACGGCTGAAGAAAAGATGATTGCGGAAAAACAATTGCACGAGGAGCTGCAAGTGGACACAGCCAAGATATCTATGGATTTAAAAGTGCTGACCGAGTTTCATGAGAGTTTAAAGGCGACAGTGGAGGAATTTCGACCGTACGAGGAAGTTGTACAGCAGGTCGTCGCAGAATCAGAGTTGTTTAAGAATGTCAAGGACTTGATGGATCGCTGTGATGCTTTAAGTAAAAAAAAGTTTGGAAATATAACATGTTACATACATTTAAAAATAAATAATATAGTGATTGCGCAAGTGGAAATATCCGAAATGAAGCAGGAAAAGGTTCTGTCGATCGAGGCAATGCGGGAGCAAATGGTAAGGGCCACCAATGATGCAGCTTTGACAGTCATGGGATTGAGTAACGAACTAGATGAACTAGAGGTTTGATGCTAATATTTTTTTTGTATTATTTATATGCTCATTTTTATATTAAGCGACGCTACAACAGTAGCAAAGCAGAGAGTCTTAAATGGGAAAAGATTCTTGCCGCCAGCAAGGATAATATTGCCGAAAAAGAGATGGTCTCATTTCGATTACTCGATCAAATACAGCAGTTGTACGCATTGTTGTGTCGTCGTAAAGGTGTATCCGTTAAGTACTCACGTGGTCAAGTTGAAGAGCAGCTTGACTTTATTAAAGACGAAGTGGAATACTTCGAAGACGTTGTAAAATTTTCTAATTTGATGATTCTAAAAGAGCAAAAGTCCTCAATAGCCAAACAGGGTTCAGCAAAGGACTCCAGTCGAAAGTAACGAGATAAAAAAACACGAATATTTTATTTTTCTCTATATATTTCGTAACGCAAATATAATATAATTTATAAATTGAGATTAATCAACACAATTGATTGATAGATCTACATAAATTAAACAGAAATTGAAAAAAAACTTGTATTGTAAATGATAAACATCAAAAGAATACTCTTGTAAATAAAAAAAAAAAAAACAAAAAAGTCTATGGGTTAATAATAATTATGTATATATAAGGACGATAAAATGTGTAAGAAAACATATTACATTTTTGTTTTGTTTCTCTTTTAAGACTAAAAATACAAAAAAGAAAGGAATGCTAATGAATGTTTGCCGGGCGAACTCTTCTAACAAGAGCGAGCACGTTTTTTTGCTTTTTGCGCATAACCACAAAAAATAAAAAAAAATAAAGAGGAAAACTAGCTTCACAAGGAAAAAATCTGAATTTCAAGAACTACGCCATAACACACACTGGCGGGCAAATGCCAGCTCCATCTCTAACTTTTACGTGTGGGTGCTGTGTTTTTATTGTGTTCTAATAATTTTAGTTTTTGACAATTTCTGTTTGTTAAATTGTTTATTCCAATTTATAGTAATAGTAATTCGTTTTATTATTAATAATAATAATACATAGTTTTATGTAAACTTCTTTTTTTTTAAATACATATACATATAATAAGATTAAAATATTTGTTGTATTTTTTTTTGTATAATATACTTGATGCTGTTTTTGTTTGTTTGTATTTTTATAATTTATTTTTGTAATGTATTTTTTTGCCTTCTACTCATTACTAAATATATAATTTATAATGAATATAATTTGTATTCTAAATAATTATTTATTGGGGCTGCAGCGTTTACCGTTCTCTTTTTGGAGTAATGTTGTATATAATTATATATCTATATTATATATATGTACAATAGTAATAAGTGTACTCAGAATTAGATATTGTTCCGTGAATAAATGTGTTTGTGTTACTTACATCGAAAATAATGTAATATGTTTGATATAATGCTAAACACATTACACAAACAAATAGAGGACATGCAATTGCGACGTTTCCGACAGGATTTTATTGATGTTATCTGAATGGGGTTATGTTGCTGTTCTAAACTTAGGCTTAGTTGACTTTGTTATTGTTTGTTGTTACGTTTAATCTCATCAAAGCATGTATCGTATTTTCAGTGATATTTAGTGTGAATCGTTTATCCCATGTTGCTTATAGTTTTATTTTTTATTTACTGAAAAAAGAAAAATGGTTAGGGTTAGATAATTATATAATAATATAATAATAGCACATAAAATAAGAGTTGTCGTTGTCCCTTTTATGATTTCTAAATTAGATTATAAATATTATTATTATTATTGTGGACTCATTGGGCTTACTGTTATAACAAGTTTTATTTTTAAATTATTACATTATTTCGTATGTATATAGAAATATATTTGATTTGAATCTTTGAAACAAATTAATTGGTTGCCGGATGTTTAATTGTCCGGAGACCTAGAACGTTTAGATAAGTTAGTTATATCTTCTGATAGTCATTCCAACAGGTATAAACTAATAAATAAGAAAATCAAAACAGGCTTTACGCTATGATAATGCCTGGTTATAAAATATGAGTTTTATCGAGAAATACTGGCACAGAAAATTATTAATATGTTAAACATAGCGTTTTTAAATGACGCACCTATTATTTATCGGTCACACATGTTTAATATAACTGAGTTATTTCAAATTATTTTTTTTATTACCGTTCACGTTCATTTTTACTTACCGAAATTAGGTTTTTGTTTTTAACTAAATGCTGATAACGTCCTCGATCGTGTACTCTTTATCTTATTGCTCCATCTTACATGCCGTATCCTTGATACTGCATCTGTGGTGCGTAACCTTGCTGTGGGTAGCCTTGCGTATATTGGGGAGACATACCGATTGCACCAGCCGTAA
This sequence comes from Bolitophila hybrida, assembly GCA_027564075.1. Classification (NCBI taxonomy): domain Eukaryota; kingdom Metazoa; phylum Arthropoda; class Insecta; order Diptera; family Mycetophilidae; genus Bolitophila; species Bolitophila hybrida. Next base: position 61,390 of record JANSTU010000001.1, read on the forward strand.
TCATGAGCTGTGGCTCAGCAATGATCATGGGCTTGTGTTCAGTGGACTCACCCTCTTGCTGTCGCTCGGCATCGCTAGCTTCCAGTTTGTCCACTTTAGCGGTATATTCGCGGGTAACCTACAGTACAGTACATTAGTAATGAAACAACATAATTTAAAACTATTTTTAACGTACTTGAATAAGGTAGGGCATTGCAAAGTCCATGATGTTGTGTCGCCACGCAAGCTCAAGTATGACATCCGGACGCAACAGATCGTAGCACTAATATGTAAAAAAATCAAGTTAAATCAAATCTGGTGCGTGCTATAGATATGTACCTGGAATAAGCAGGCAGCAAAGCAATCGAATGCATCTCGTTCTAAGAACCACGCTAGAAGCTCTTCGGCGATCTCCTGCTTTCCTGATTCAGCCGCATACTCCATTGCGTCTTTGAACAGGCGATCTTTCTTGCACAGTTCCACACTCTGCTTCCACCGGTTGTTACCTATTTTAAAATATATGTTATTTAAACAACTAACACAGGCATACAATAAAGATATATACCTTTGTAGAGGTAGGCAGCAATGCGTCTGAATTCTGTCAGTTCGTGTTTCTCTAGACGCTGAGCAAGTGCAATGTTGTCGAAATTATCGAATGCATCGATGGACGTTCGTAGACCCTGGTAATCCTCCTCATCAATGAGCAGCTCATTTAGAGCCTCATTGATAGCCTTATTGTTTAGTGTTTGCACTGACCGCAAGTACGGCTTGACCAGCTGCAAGTGCCCGGTCTTTGTGAAAAATCCAACGGCGCGAGTGTGATCCATGCGCGGTGCCAACACTAGCAACATATCGTTCAGTAACAGTGGTTTGTAGTCCAAATAGAACTGAATTGCCTTGTAGTACAGTTCAATGTTGGCAACCTTCGTAATGATGTCCTTGAAGTGTCCCTCACGCCAAGCTTCCGTCGGGTGTGCAATCATAGATAGAACAGCATTATCGTACTCCTCATACTTGTCGTATAGGAACACCAATTCAGACCACAGATGCGCTGATTCAGCAGCACGCAGAACTTTCGGGATATTCACACGAGACCAGAACAGCTCCAAGTGCTCGCGCATCTTTGAAGGCTTGTACTTGGAGTACAGAATAGCTAACTCAGTAAACATGCCCATATGAGCACGTTCCAGACCCAAAGCGGCTTCCAGCAAAGCGATTAGCTCTTCAAAATGTCCACGATCTTGATAGTAGTTGATCAAATCCTCCAGCTCGTCGGCATGCACAACAATGTGCAGTCCACACATCTGGGCGAGACGGAACTCTTGGGCATCCACGCAAGCGAAGCACACCTCTTTCCATGTACGCGTTGAGTTGGCTTTTCGAGCACTATCGACAGCACCCTGGAATTCTTTCAAATAAACCAGCGTGATAGCGAGCCGAGCAAAGTTACTAACATTGTTGTACAATAGCTTGGCTGCATCGAACATGCCGTCGTTAAAGCATCGATCTCCGATTTTCTGGATATCAGCGTGATTTGGTCCCGAAATGAATTCTTCCAAATCTGCAGAGCGACCGGTACGAGCGTACGCATAGATCAGTTCGCTCTCAATGTAACTTTCACGAGCCTTCTTGCGTGCCATTTGCAAATAACGTACAAGATCATCCCATGAGCCAAGCTTGCTAGCTGTCTCAACAACGTCCATGTATGCACTTGGATCATCTGCCTTTATGTAGCTATCAATAGCTTCCTTTACAAGACCCTGCTGCAATTGTGCCTTAGCCAACTGCGACCAGACGGCCGGTTCATTGCAACGTTCTGCAAATTCGTTAGCACGCTCTAAATTGTTTACCTGTTCAATAAGAACCTGTATAGCTGATGTGTTCACGTCAAACTTCTTAAAGATGGCGAACGCTTCCTCATATAATTGATTGCTAATTGCAATGTTGGCAATATCCGGAGCATCGTAGTTGTCAAGCCTGTTAATGTAATCCATGACACGAGTACGATCAGCCTTAATTGCGGTCAAGATAAGCAAATTCTGGAGATTCCGATGTTCGGAGAAAACTGATGAGTCCAGAACGATCTTCTCGAGAAGTTCGATTAGTTCATTTGGTAAATCAGCTGTCATGAAAGCCTTTACGGTCACCGAAATATCATCGGGATCTTGTGTTTCAGACAAAGCTGTCTGAACGACCTGATCAATGAGCTGACGCTTAAAGGGATTAGCCTCGTTTAGTACTTCCGCCCACAGTTCTATGTCTCGGCGACGCACCAGATATCGCGCCTCCGACTTGAAGAGTGAGTTCTCATTGCATACGGCAATCAGCTCCCGATCACATTGACCACGCTCATATGCAACGCAAGCCAAATGCGGATCACGTTTTTCGCAGTACTTTCCTACCACACGGCTATCGTAGAATTGATTCTCTTTCAGAAAACGTTCGGGATTGTTGTTCGAGTCAATATAGATCTTGGCCAGTGCATTATGGGTGGCTGGTTCGACGCAACCTTCGTGCACGCGAGACTCCAACCAAGGCAGCAACAACTTCAAGCGATTACGTTTCTCAACTTCCTCCACCAGCTCGTCAGTGCTAAACTGTCCCTTAACTACCAGAATAAGATTCTTTATAATATCTTCTGAACAGTCTACATCCAATAGACCACCAACAACAACTGGTAATCGTGATGGATTCACCTTCTGCACATAAATTTCAATGTATTTCTGCAAATTATTACGATACAAGTATAGTACGAGATCGTGCACAAAGTCAAAACGATCGCACACAATAATAAGTGGTAGCTGATCGGTGAGTTTAGCCTCCTTAAGGAAGTTTTTTACACGCTCTGGATTGTAACAATTCGACTCACGGCAAATTCGCTCAACCTCCTTTATCTGTGTAGTCTTGCATGCAGCCTGGATGTACTTGAAGTGTACTTCAGAATCCTGGCTGAAATTAACGATTGAGCCAAGGAAGTAGAAAAGACCTTCGTAACTCTTGAAGTTCTCAAACAAATCAATCAAAGACTTTGTGGTCAATTGTTCATGATATTTGGTGGCAATCTGAACGCAGATTTGTAAATTCTGACGAATGTTAGCTGTCAACATTGCCTTCAGACACTCCAATGAGTCCTCAACAGACAAAGTTCCAAAAAATCCTACGAGCCAGTCAGCGTTCAGCAGTTGTGTATGTACAACAGCACGCTTGATGTCATATAGATCGGTGTAGTGTTCAAGAGCACGCTGTAGCAGGCCACCTTTTTCGCAGAGCTGTGCAATATGTGGTCGATCATAGTGCGTAAACATAGCATTACCAAGAATGGCATCAGCTACCTGTGGAGCGGACATCAGGTTCATTTCAAGCAAACGCGTCTGCAATGGTCCTTCATTGGGCCGGTTATGTTTGAGCGCGTCCAACAGAAAAGCAGTGCATTGTTGCACCATATTCTGCTCCATAAAAATGTCCACAATCTGATTTATCTCGGCAAGAGGTTCTTCGTCTGCAACAAGCATAGCGGCAAAACCAGCACCTTGTTCCGGATTAGTACGCATAACTGAACGGAGCAAAAACACATAGTCTGGTGTATAGTTCACCTTCTTGGCGTATAATACAATCTTCTGGAATTGACCAGTTTCTGCGAAACACTGGATCACCTTGTTCGGTACATTGGCACGCAGATAGATGGACAGTGCCAATGTTAGATCGGTCGGTTTAACAAGATCACCAAGTTCCTCACTGCACTCCAGCTTCTCTTCTTTCAGCCACTTCTCGCACAATTGCTTACGTCCCTGCAACAGTACCGGACGACACAGCTCCAGTGATTCATACTTGTTAAGCTTACCCTGGTCCAAGAGGATTCCAAAGTATTGCAACAGTGGCGGAGACGTGGATCCTGCTGGTGTCTGAACTTGTTGGAATTTTTGAATCGTTTGCGGTGTTCGAAGAATACCTCGAGGTGCAAGAGCTGCAACCTTTGCAGCTTCAGCGTACTGCGCATTCTGGAATAGGTGATTAAATTTGCGTACAAACAAATCCTCGGCACCTGACAAATTGTTACGGACGGCCATGCGAAGCGCAAGTTCTGGATTCTGAAGCTGAGTTGTAATGTACGCAATAATCTGTTCTTCGTCTACGGTGACCGATAACACCTGTCCCTTACGATTAACACCGATTATTCCACCGCTGGCCTCATGCGGTGCCGTCACAAAGATGGTATCCGCTGAGATACGGTTCATAAAGATACATGTTCCAGTCTCGATATCGTACAAATGAATGTAACCGTATTTTGTGATCAAATAGATAACATCATATTTAGCTGATACTTGCATTGCCACGGGAAAATCGCTCTGTGCTTCCGGTGGAAAGAAAACGTCAACGGCTTTCTTTGTGAACGGTTGATTACCAGCAGGCGGTGATCCAACTTCAATAATATGCAGTTTGCCACCTGTTGTCGAACGTACGGCAAAGCAGAACAGCACGGACGGCTCGGGATTTCCTTCAATCTTAAAGGTGGCAAATGAGGCAGCATGTCCCTCGATGGCCTGCGACACTTTACGCTCGACCGAATACAATTGCATGGCACCGGCGACGCGATTCTGTAGCGCCGAGATGCCAACCAGCAACAACCATTGCTGCTTGGGATCTGTACGGTAGTTTATGATTTGACAACCATTCAGCGATGAATGTCGGTCAAACATTTTAACGGGAGTTGAGTCACCTTCCATTGACCAGTGGTAGACGGCTCCTTCGGTGACAAGTGCCAAAGTATTCAACGTGATCCACTTCCAGAAAACAACCTCTTCGGTCATAACGTGCGCCTTCATCTTGGACTTCATTTCGATGTTGAAGATTTGCAGTGTCTTTTGAGCTGCAATTTAAATAAGACAGTAAGAAACATATTAAAACAAATAATTTAAATGATAAAATGAGAGATCAGAAAATTTTCATAGCTTGGAAATATGTTTCGTATATATTTAAACAGCGTTATGTTATTAAAAAAAAAATTGGGTGCAAAAACAAATAACGTTTGTCATGCATGCTTATGGATAGTTCACCGTTTTTCTAATATGTATGATTTAGTTTGTGAGCGGTTTACTGAATTTGATCATGTGGAAACAATCAAAAAGTGCATGTTTGAAATGACATTTGTATTTGAAGATCGAGTATGTAAAAAATATATAAAATATATCATACGTATTTATAATATAGAAATGAAAGAAAGTTAAATACTTCTTTTTTTATTATATAATAATTTAATTTGTCATTTCAACAAATGGCCGTTTAGCCGCTTTTGTTAAGTACAAAACTTTGACACAATAAACTATTTAGTTCACATGTACTTTGTGTTGAAATAAAAAAAAGAATCGCGCTTGTGCGATTCAATTTATAGGATAAATTAAAGAAACAAGCATTCGGCGAAACCGCATTCGCATATTCAAAATTGAATATTTAACATTGAGATATCAAGAATCTGTACTAAAAAAACGTACAACTATGAAACGGAAATAATAAATAAAAAAAATTGAACTCACCACTATTCGACTCACCTTTAAGCGCGATCACCTTACTGGCCGGATTCATGATTGCCGAATCGGCACTGATCGGACGACGAATCGGATTGCTGCTGTCGTTCATATCGATGATGACCACTTGAGCGGTTTCGCCCACCTTCTCGCGGACACAGATGAATTTGTCCGACTCCATGGTGAGCGTACTAAACGATATCGAGTTAACATTGATGCCGACATTTGTGAGCTAGGCGCGAGTAAAAAAAATTAGTTAATATTCGGTAATTTGCAGATTGAAGAAACATAGAACAGACATTTTAGAATTTTAAAATAAGTTGTAATGTCTCTACACAAATGATTAAATCGTAAGACGAACAACTGGTCCCAAGTACTCAATTACGCATTTCCTGCATCAATGCGTTCAAGTATATAATGTGTGATGTGCATAATATTTAAAAGTGTTGTTTACTTGACTTGAAATATGCATATTAATGAACTAAAGATTTTAAGCTTTGTAGGGAAGTAAGTAATATATATTATTTAAATTACAAATTTCCAATGTGAATATTATTTTAAATCACAAATGCTAAACCAGAATGTGAAGCGCTTATGAGTACCTCTAAAATATTTGAGGCCTAAGGCCGACCGAGAGTTAAACTATTCGCGCCAAATCAACTAGAACTAGGGCTTTAGCTCTTGGTAAATACTACAAAAATCGTATTTTTTGTCAGTAGCTCCTTTCATACTGTGAATAATCCAGCCGTTAGTAATTTATTAAAACTTGTAAATAAATGTCTTTGGCCAATGGCACTTCTTTTTAGCTCTTTCAACTTTGTGTTGTCATAAATTTGTTAATATCTTTGGAGTAATAAAGCACTGTGCCGAGTGCACCAACACATACAAATTAATAAGTAAAAAAATACACGAGCACGCTGGAAATCAACGTGTAACCATTTATTAAATCATAAATTAATATTGATTTATAGTGACCTATTTCAAGAAAAGAACAAATTACAATGATTATACTGTAATAGTTGAACAAGTGTTATAACTGATAGTAGTATGAATGGATCTTGGTAACGGAAAATTATACAAAATAAACTCCCATAAAAGTGTGTACCATATCCCATTGAAACCACAAACACAAACTCATACGTACTTAATTTCTGCATATACATAGTGCAAAAGCACAAACCGCGCGAGTTTGGAATCGATATCGTAGCAAACATCATCCCACGCAAACACTCACAAACACATAAATACTGTAATATAGCTGATGGCTAAACGTTCCGATAAGACCCAGCTCCGGATGAGTTTTGGGGCGTTTTTATGAGTGCGGCGAAATGGAGAGATTCGAGTCATCTTGAATGCGTCATACGAACACAGCCATATATATA
>JANSTU010000001.1:68372-80526 GCA_027564075.1 Bolitophila hybrida
GAGACGAACCAGGCAAGCACCCGTCTCAATGCAAGTTCGACGGATAAAGTGGCAGTGGATCGGTCACACCTTGCGGCCCGTATCGAACAACATTGCAGCTCAAGCGCTGCAATAGAACCAGCAAGTAAGTCGAAGCAGAGGTAGACCGAAAACGACGTGAAGGCGCACAGTCGAACGAGAGCTGGTAGAACCTCAAACGAACTGAGCGGCGATAAATGCTTTGGCCGTCAACCGCGTCCAGTTCCGCAACTTTTTTGCTGATGCGCTATGTCCCGAATAGGGATCGAAGCTGGTATACATTTTGTTTTCCCAAAAACAAAGGTTTACTGTAACGGTTATTCATTTAAAGGGTCCGGACAATTAATTAGAAACGCCAGATTTGTGTGCGGTCATAGTTTCTTTGATGAGGTTTACATCTTTAATTTTGTGATTAAGGGGGAGATAAAGTTTGACACCGTTTTATTTAATTTGTTTATTTGTTCTGAAAGTACAACATCTGAAGAATATTGTATTATATTTTTACGTAAGTCGGAGCAAAACTAACTAAGTTACAGTAGGTTGAATAACCGTACCTTTAACATAGCTTTGCGCGCCTTTTAGCTACTTGCGCTGAGCGGCGAGCGGCAACTGTTTCGGTCTCTATTGTATTACTTTTACCCCCTTTTGTCATCTCTTCGTCTCTGCGATGTAGAATATATATATTTCTGGGAACGTTGTCTGGGTGATTTCACGCAGAACAACAACGAAAGCTACAACCAACTCATCTGGAGAATTAGTTCCAAATCAGTGAGTGGTGCCGTAACTGTCGCTGAAATTATAGCATATTTAGTAGCATCACTTTTTAACGAAGGCTCTACTGCTGTTCTAACCTTCATGCAAGATTTGGGCATCACTTCAGAACATGCGCGCGCGACAGACTCTTTGCGGATCAGCAGAGCAGACAAGCAAGCTGCTCGCGAGACCAAAGATGCCTTAGATAACGTGGATAATAGTGATTTACTGTATGGACCCGTCATCGATTATGACATGTACATATTTTATAAGAAAATGCAGTTTTTTTCAAGATATTTTCATTTTATCAGTGTACAAAACATTAAATGGATTTTCCCAAACATGTAATTTTTAAAGTCGGAGACCAGCCACAGAAAAAAATTTGTACCCATATTCTACACAACTCTCTAGTTAAGTCGAGTTTTTTTTTAAATTATTACTAAATATTTTACAATTATAAATAGGTCGATTTTTTCGTCAAAAATCGTTATTTTGGCTTCAAAATGGTGCCAAAAATTGAAAAATTAAAAAAACTCGCCGCGACTGGAGAGATGAAGTAATAAACTGAAGTAAGCATTTTATTTTTTTGGTTTCAGATGATCTAGTGATGCTGTACTTTGTTTTCTAGGCGCCTGCGGAGATCTACAATAAATCCGTTATTTTTCTCTATTTCTGATTTTTTCATTAAATTCAAATGTTGTACTTTTATATAATAATATGTAAAATAAATCTCCAGTAATAATTCTTTCTAAAAAAAAACATGAAAAAGGGTCTTTTTTAGACGAAACAAACCTTACATCAACACCCCTTAAATTATACAGAAACATTAGGTTAAAGAAGGGCTGCAGTCTATAATTCCGATGCATTATTGAATGCTAATAGGTTTTCGATAATAAGTCGATGGCAGCAATTTTAAGGGAACATTAAATTTTAAAAAGATGGTATCCACCATGTCTTTCGTCCAAGTACATCATTATATTATTAACTAATGATTCCCGCTTTGGTTTTTGATTTCAGACGATCGAGTCGCCAGCAACGGTGATCACCGTAAACCTCTATTACTATACTTACGGCATTTCATTAGATTTTGTTGAAGTAAGTACAAAACCGTTTGTCATTAATTATTTTAATTTGAGTTTTTTTGGGTGTTATTACTGTACCTGCCCCCTTAATGATGAACATCAGAAAAACCTTTCTGACATTAGTGGATCTCATTTATTGGTTTTATTAGTTTTAGGAGGATCCCAGACTAAAAGTATCTTCAAAAAATTCCAGCGTCGCCTCTATAAATTTGGTCATCGTGGCTCATTGTCCGATAGATTTAAAACTATTCCAAAAACAACAATACATAGCAAAACGATTACCGTACAAAAACCGCTAAAATTTTGAAAGCACAATCTGGACCGATAAATGACATTTTAGGTCGGAAGGTCTTGATCGTGTAGGCCGAGTCCAGCATAACAGTATCAAGACCTTACAACCCAAAATAGGATTCATCGCTTCAGAGAAATAGCTTCCAAAGTTAAATCGTTTTTTTTATTGCAATCGTTTCTAAATGTTTTTTTAAGTCCATAAATTGATGAAAAAATGCCAAGATTTCAGAATGTTACATTTGTAATTTTGTAGATTGCGATTTGCATGAAAGGCAACAAGCAGTTACTGGTTTTTATTGAAAGAATCAATGCCATTTTATTTAGAAAGATAAAGTAATGGTAAAAAATGGTTGCCATTCGTTCGAAATACATTCGGTGAAGATTATTATTGCTTCCAGCAGGATGAAGCAACAGTCCTATTTTATTACCGGCCGGTTGGTATTGTACACCCCTACCATTAGGGTGGGATTGAAAAAAGGTTCAATCAGCACAATCTGACATAAATTCTACATGAAACAGTCTTTCAAAACCTGACAATCATAATGCTGGATGCAAGATCTGATCTCAACTCATTTCTACCGGCACGTGGAGTAAAAATGTTGTTCAGCGGTGTTTTGCTGAACTTAGGCGAGATTTGCGCGACTATGTATCCTTCTCCTTTTTTTCTTCGCAAAAAATTATGTAATTTTGACTATGTGTTTTCACGGACTTGCCATAGGAAGGATGTTAATGTTGCCAAGAGGTGCCTAGTTCGTTCGTAATTGCGATACTATTAAAACTCGAACATTTCATTCTATTCTGTATAGCTTGAGAAAAAGCTTTTAAATCATCATTCCGTTGTAAAATATTAGGATGATAAATCAATGCTTTGCATGAGAAATTGATTTTTCAATACATTAATTTTTTTTTTGTTAAAAACAAAAACGAATTTTAGCTCAGACCGGTTTAAACCGGTCAAAAAAAACTGGTGCGATTTGGACCGGTCCTTTGATTTATAAAAGACCAGTTAAATGGTTGAAAATCATGGCACCCTGCACCAGCTTGAATCCGGAAAATCGCAGTCTCAAAGTCCTCAACCTAGGGTTATACGGGCCTACCCCGAACGATCGGATGTTTTGGTGAGGGCATTACTCCTCATCAAACATTACTGGGATAGCAGACGCAAAGTACATTGCCCAGTAACACCTCCGAATGATCGGCTACGTGAGGTCGTCCCTCCTCATCAGATATTACTGGGATAGGAGACGCAATGTCCATTGCCCAATACTATTCTGTCTGCGATGGGATGGGGCAACATTTCGATACATTTATCTCACCTCCTCACCTGGTCTATAGTGAGCAAAAAGTTGGCACGTTGTTGATTATCTCCCTCTCGGGCCATACTCTCATTGGTCATGGCAGAGTTGTGGCTCTCTGGGGCCCTCGTCCTGACCTCCCGTGGTAACCTTAGGTTTTACTAGACATTGGCTATGGTCAATCTCTCCGCCACACGTCTACGTTCGAAGACTGTTTTGGCATACTCACAGAGCGTACGTCTCCAGCGTCTTAGGCGCGTTTCCAACGTTAGATTCACCTCCTGCCACAGTGACACAACATAAGTTTAGACTGCGAACAGCTGCGTAGAGTGGACAGTCCAGCAGGATGTGTCTTCACATGGATGGTTACAGTCACACGACTCCTGATCTGCTAGCCCTATCTTGCGTAGGTACTCGTTCATACTGCCTTGTCAAGTGAGTAAGAATCCCAACTGCAGACTTGGGTGGAAGTAAAGGTGCTCCTTCACTTACCTCACCTCCGCGATCCACTGGAACGTTGTGCGTTCAGTCTCGGTCATCGCCCATCTCTGCTGCCAGATGTCATGTAGCCTCTCCTCTATTCAGTCTTTTCACTGGCGTGGGCAAATTGCGCAGCCTCTTCGCATGTAATCGGGTCGTCAATCCGCAGCAGTATCTCCTTCCGAATACGATACTGAACAGCATGTCGTACCGCCAGCAAGTCCCTAGGAAGTTAACCCATCAGTACCTGCATAGCGTCGGTCGACACCGTTCTACACACATTTAGCGAGGTGTATAATACCATGTTCGGTTCAGTAGTACTCTTGCGTATTGGAACTTCAGGTCCGAGGACCATATACTTGCGCCATACAGTGCTGCAGCGACCATCAGTACACTGTATTCTATTTTGGTGCTGGCTCTGTCCAGGCCCCACTCTCTTCGCAGCACTCTGCGCATTTTGCCTACGAGCTTGCCAAGCTTTTCAACAAAGCTGAGCAGGTGAGCAGAGTAGTTCATCCGTTCCCCCACTGTTACACCAGATTTGAAACCTATGGACTTTTGTATTTGGGGCTACTTGCTGCAGATACTCAAAAACTACAAAAACACCAATTTGATCCAGTTCCGTTTAGTTATTCAGCGAATATTGGATAAAATTACGGACGACTTTAGCGTAAAAGCCAAAATCGAATAATATTTAATTAGAATATTCTCCGAAATACTTAATGTAAAACGTGCAATAAAATTTTAGGAATTGGGCTTTTCATTTGTAAAATATGCTAAATTTAAGTAGTATTTCAGCCAGTACATTGACTTGAGGTTAAAAAAAGTGTTTCTATATCTGTTAATTAGCCTAGTTTGAAATTATATTTTATTTTAATCTATGAAATTTGTAACTATCAAACATTATAATAATTAAATAATTAAAAATACTATAAATACTTTCTACTTCTTTTTTCTGATTTATTACTGTATTTACTAAAATAATAACACATTATTTGAACGTTAAAATACTAAAGAAAAAAACACCGTATTTGCGTTTAAAGCATTGGGTATAGTTTTAAATTTTAAATTATAAAAAAAACATAATTTTGGTAAAGAAAATGTGTTTATAATTTTCCTAACTTGTAAACTGTAAAGATTAAATAGAAAAGAATATTTTGATGACTTATGTTGTTATGTATGTATGTCCATAAAATATTCTTTCATTTTTATAGAAGGAAAAAGAGATTTGTTAGGGCCGGGAATTGGCGACTGTTTTTTTTAGTAAGGCCAGAATTTTTTCAGACCAAGATCTTTATCTCAATTTGCGATATACAACTTTAAAGGCACCGATGTAGAAAAATAAGGATATTAAGGATAAAATAGAATTTCTAACAATGCTGTGTATTTTCCGACTTTTCCGACTTTGGTTTAATAAACCCGTTTTTTAACTAAATTACTACCATACATTTTATAACATATTAGTAGAACACTCTAAGTCTATATAATTAAAAGGGAGTTGTACAATTAATAACATAAATCTTGTAGGATTCTAAATATAATGAAAAGGATAAGGATATCCTATATATTATATATATTATATATTATATTATATTATATATATATATTTTCTATGTTTATGGAATAATATAATTTATAAAAATAAATCGTCCTCCAAACAAAATGTGTTTCGTTTTTTTTGTGCTAAATCTGTATTAAAAATGAGCATTTTTTATAGGTGCACAATATTGATTTTTTAGAAGCACAAAATTGAGTTTTTTGGAGCACGATTTATTCGTACCCTTAATAAAAACCTGTCTAAGACTTAATAAACTCACGCTAATGCTATTACTACGAAGTCCAGCCAATTCCATGCATCTCTAAGATACGTAAATGGCATTAAAATGAAACCTCGAGCCATCACTTTAACGGCCGACTCAAATGTGTAGATTCCGGTAAATATCACCCTAAAAAAATGTTTAGAAAATGTTATATATTTTCTAGTTCTAATGTATATCTTATAATACTACTCTCTCTCTAATAATGTTAAATTGTACATTCTAGAAATGCTTAATGTTTAATGACAATAATAATTAATAACACCTAAGAAAATAGTTTATTGTTTTTATTTTTTAAATTTAATGTAATCTGTAAAAAAATTCTAAGATAAATACTTACTCGGTTGATTCGACAGTCGGCGAAGACGGCATTATCATTAGGATGCAATTCGTGAGAATGGTGGTGATGATGAACAATGAAAACAGTGGATGAACCAAAATATAAATAGCTACCCGACGAATGGGGTTGAACGGATCTAGTAGGTAACACGCTTTGTGAGCCGAAAAACGAAAAATATCCTTTCCTTTGCTGACCACTACGAATGTCTGTTGACAAGATTATAGTTATAATTATTGTATAGCGAATAAAAGTTATGTTAAATACGAGGGTTGTTTGATAATTATAAGGATTAGCAGCTAGATGGCGTTTCTGAGCAAACATCTAGAATCATTTATAGGAGACCTGTCAAAATTTGATGGAAATCCGACGCGTAGCTCGATTTTGATAGTCATTTGAGTACAATGTGTTTGGTTTTTTTTTTGCAACCATGGAAAAGGAGATCTGTTATCCGATTCTTGTATTTGAGTGGAAAACGTGTGAGGAGATAAAACCAATAATCGATTCTACTGTTATTTCTAATCCGGATACTTATCAAACAACCCTCGTAGATAATTATGGACCACACAAAGGCGTCTTATAGAAATATCCACTTTCACACATAATATAATTTAAATTACTGTATATAGTAACTATTTGAATGTGTGAGTGTGCTGTATACACAAAACAACTGCAAAACAATCAATATTTAGCAGCCAGCAGACTGTTCAAAGTCATGCTCAACATTGAATACATAATAATATATAATAAGTAGTTTAATAATTTACAAAAATATTTAAATCTAAACAAATATATTTACCAGTTGGTTGGAGTAATAGTTGTCGATATCCTCGAGAGGAGTGGAGGCCAGTTCCGGCGGGAAGCCAGCCTGCAATCGAACAGGTATGGGAGCGCCCTGTTCGAGTGTAGGATCCGGTTGTGGACCTTCATCCTCATCGTCGTCATCGTACCGAATCTAAAGTAACAGCGATTTTTTCATTATTGGTGATTATGACATGACTGGAAAAATCCATATAAAATATATATGTGTGCATTAAAATAGAAAGTGTCTGTTTGCAGCAATTCTCGCAGCGCGCATTTTTGAGCTATCCTAGTTTTATAATAATAAATGTTATTAAATAAAAAAAATATTACTTCGATTCAGTGCTATAAGCTAGGCTTTGTATTCTAAAATATTTGTCAAATTTTACTTCACCAAATCAATAATTAAAATTAATTAATGTTCTTTATCCATGAACTACAAAACATTTTTTTGATGATCAATGAACATACCAAAGAAATATATTTACTATGGTTATCTACGCATACGTCCTGGATATTACAACTTCTCTATAGTAAACATTCTTAATTTAATAAGAAACTAAGAATTATAGACATATTAAAAAATCAACAAAAGAGACACAAATCGAAAAATATGTAAAAAATAATGTAGATTGCTTCTTAATGGTGCTAAAAACCAACATAGTTAAGATCTTGGACTTCGTAGAACCAAGATTTTATTAAAAGTTTATTAAACGGCCTTTTTATATGGAATCTAAAACAGCTCAAAGAGTCTAGTATAGTTCGATTATTAATTGGACAGAGCTGTCCTCAAATTTTTAAGTGCGTTAAGAACTAATTAGAGAATCTAAAAATAAATTAATTCTAAACTGCTGCCCGATAGAGAACGGTAGAATAGAACTCTCCGTCTTGATATACTAACATATCAAAAAGTAACGGAACCTTTCAATAAAAAGTTCAATTATTCATATTTAATTAATTTGTACCCTAGGAATGTCAGCTTGTTTTTTCAATAAAATAATTGGCGAAAACAACTCTTCCTCTCAAGTTACCGTGTTATTCTTAAATTTATTTTTCGACTCCCCTGAGAAGGTGATAGGGGGTTCCTACATTAATGTGGCAGGGGGTTACCCTTCCGGCATTGTGTTTGATATAAAAGAGAGTCAAACGCGTGACAATCTCAATATTATGACACCCTTGCCACCGCTACCATAGAAATTAGTTTTAAATTGGCAAATAATATTACTAATTTCAGTTTTTTGTATTTTCTCCAAAATTCAACGGTTTATTTGTTTCAAGAACGCCGAAAAACAATAGGAAAACATCGACTCATCGATATAATGGAGGCAAAATTTAAGCTGGCATTAGGTAAATATGCCTCCATTCGAGAAAACGAATCAAAAAAATGAATTTTGAGGGAATTGCCGTGTATATCAACCAGCTGGGACCACTTATAAGCACCACAGAGTGGAAGTGATGTATTTGTGACATAAAATCAAAGGTATAATGTGTTTAATGTTGACATGTTTTTTATTTCATATACATTAACTTATATACATACATTAACTTATATAGGTGATGAAGACGACGGTTAAGAAGGAATTAATGTTAAAGAATTGCCTGCCGAGTTTCTGTTACTGGTAAAGCCGGACGTTTTGTTCAGAATTCCATTGCAATATTCAAGTGCTTCGTGACACCAGATATGGTAAATATCATCTGTCACGAAACGAATTACAAAGGAAATCATAGAAAAAAGCATTCGGAACTATAGTTTTCATTGTTCGCTGGCCTGTACGATTCCAATACCCGACTAAGGACTTTATGACAAATTATGTAAACCTGTAATGGTACAAACATTACCATAAATTAGAACATCACATACTGCGAAAGACTCTTTATAAAATGCGGACCTGTCGAGGCCCAGCCGGTCGAGTTACAAACTTCAAATTATCTCTCCGTCCTAGGGTTAAATATAATCCCTAATACATATATTCCGCGTGTCTTTTTTGATGCATGTTGCAAGTCCAGTAATGGAAGTTCTCTTAACGACACTCTTCTCATCGGACCTACTCTTCAAGATCACTTAACCTCAATTCTAATTCGCTGGAGAATACAATGTATCGGCAAATTGAAATTGCCACGCATGTTAAAAATTTCAAGTGAATCGTATGGTGATAGACGTATAGCCTCAAAACTTTTACGTATGGAAAAGCTAGCGCACCGTTGCTAGCAAAACCTTGAGACAGCTGGCAGTAGCAGTCTACTTACGACGCTACAAACTGTCTTGGAGAGACAACAATTCATCTAATCATAGCCAATACTCGTGTGGCCCACATCAAACAAATCTCGCTACCACGATTAGAGCTTTGCGGTGCTGTTCTTTTGGCTGGCCTACTGCATAGAGTCAAAGGCCTTTCAGTTTCCAAATGCAATTACATACCCCTGGACGGACTCGACTGTAGTTTAAACATGGTTACGCGGTCATCCCAACCGCTGGACGACTTTTGTAGAAAAAATAGTAACTGAAATCGTTGCTTCTGAGGATAACCCAGCGTAGCCCAGTCTAGCTACAACAAGACATTAGCAGATGGCCTATATGTACAGGGCAGATCGTTTGCTAACGACTTATTTAGAAGAATAAAAAGGTAGAGACAATTTGTCAATTGTTTCTACTAAAAAATGTTTGTTCCAGCTACATTCTGGACCTATCTTCAAGTCTTCCAAGTCATTGCGTATTGCTATAGTGTTTACGAATGCGAGACTTCCTCGGAGCATTCGTATATTTGGTCCAATCAGCCTAGTAGAATTACAGGACGCAATCAATTATCTTGCGCGCAGGATAATTGCAAAACCATGAGTCAACTGAAATGCAAACATTGCAGAAAAAAAAAACATTTTCAAAGAACAGTTCCCTTCAATCGCTTCATCCGTACGTTGACATATATGGCGAATTCAGGTCAACTTCAGTTTGCTGATCTGCCACACGATCGCAAACACCCCATAATTTTGTCAGCAAACTGTAGATTGGCCTCACTTGTCGTTGCTCATACATCCTTGATGCAGGGTATAGTTCAGCTAACGCTCAACTTCACGAGGCAACAATTTTGAATCATCAACGCAAAATCAGAGCTTCCTACCGCTCGTGTCACACCTTCACGAACTGTTTACACACACTGGCGTCGACTTCGTAGGTCCAATACACATCAGACACAGCAAGGGACGTGGTCACAAGTCTTCAAAGTATATGTGTTAAATGCTTAGCCACGAGATTCGTGTCTAGAATTGAATTGCCGCTTCGAGTGAACTTCTGTCGCGATTAGTGTATGCGAAATCTGCAAGATGCAGACTTTCTCCAGTCCATAATTTACCCGAGACGGAATCACCAATTTTCATAACTTACACGAATGGGCCCAAAGAATTCCAAATCAGATTCATAGTGAATGTGTGGTCCGGGATACGTGGCAACACGTTTATTGGATAAAAAATGATGGCACCAAGACTGAATGTGCAGAATTATTTGGTACCTGAAATGCTGGAAGAAATACCATCAAGATAAATCTCCTGCGCATTTCGTTACTGCAGCGCATTGAGGAAGCAGCTTGGCTTTACAACATACCCCACGAGATCAGAAAGCGTTTTCACCGTTTTATGGATAAAATCCCAAATCACATTGAAATTTCATTGTTATTTTTTTCCTCGTAATTTTTTTTTGTTTTCGTTTTCGTTTTAGTACTTCATTGAAATGATAATAACTTTAGAAAGGTAAGTCGTAGAGGCTCCATCGAAGGTATTTTGAAAATATAAGATCTGGTAAAATCACTGACTATCCTCGGAGAAAAAATGTTTTTTTTTTTTAAATTTGCCCAAAAAAATTAACTTGTTTACCATATTTTTATTATTTTTATTATCAAAGCACTTGCTGGACAAAAATAAAGGTCACGACCTCACCTTTCGAAAGCGCCCAAATCGAACTTTGTTGTTCAAAATGTATAGCGATTTGAATGCATCCCGGAAGGGATTCCAACTGCTGTCATTTTCCGGGAAAATTTTACTTGTATGTTTAGTCTTAGAATTGACCAAGGAATACGCGCCCCTGTCCAATAATTCTGTCTGCTTGAAGCGAAAATAGATGTTGATTAACACCAATTTTTACGATATAACGTCACCTGTAAGAAATATTTTTGATTTTCATGCGTTCATTTTACCGCATGCATTGGCGCTGCAGCAGCGCTATGTCGCTTGTGCATCATTTTAAGGAGTTGATTAAGATGGTGAGTCAACATTGACCAGATGTCAATCTGCCGTCAAAATTTAAGTATTGAGTATTAAATTTTACGTCAACATAATTTAATTCGTTAAATATGTTCTGCAAAAAAATAATTGTTTTTTTGTTTTGCATATCTCACAAAATTTCATAACGATCGGAGCATTAGAAGCGAAGTTAGCTTATTGCGCACAACTTGCATAGCTGCACAGCTTGTATATTTAAAACAGGTAGCATAATCTTTTCTGAAGATTGTAACGTGCATGGTGGAATTTATAAAATATTTAATAATTATTTTATATAATTGTAAATTTATTTTGTGACTCCACCACAATTAGTTGTATAGTACGCGAAGAATATTAGAGAGGGCACCCACCACTTACGTAGTGGTAATCACTGCACGTGATGTAGGTGTCACGATGACCTATATGAAAGAAGAAGAAGCTGTGACTCTTTCACTTAGTCACTGACCGTAAGTGCGTATTGCGCAATTTAACAGTCCCGTTTCTTTCGTTTTGCAGTTTTTTTTTTGCAAGCAAAGAGCCGGCCAAGTGTTTGTGGGGTGCAACCATCCGAGAGGCTGGTGATGGGAAAATCCTCGCGGCCGAGAGAAGCCGTCGTCGCGTCGATGAAACATCGCTGAAAATTTTGCGCATCGTGGATCGCTATATATAATTAGTTCGTCATCGCCGTAAACGTCCAATCGTTCAGGGTATGGTTTAAGTGTCGTTTCAGTGATGTTTTTTTTTTTAGTCAGTTTTATGAATTGTTTGTGAATTATCACGGTTGACTTTAAACCGCTGAGTCGCAGCCACTCATTTGATCCTTTTGTTTCTGGTCCTGCTAGCTAGAACTTGCTACCAAAGTTTCTCAGACGAATGAGTTCTTTTAAAGGATTTAAAAGGACTTGCTTCGTATTGTTAAAAGACTGATTATTGTGACTGATTATTTGCTCTTTATTCAATGCTTTTTAAAAAGAGTTACAGTGATCGGATTTAGTTCAAATATGCGCCGTTTTGTTCGATAATCTGTTTCCA
>JANSTU010000001.1:95085-110791 GCA_027564075.1 Bolitophila hybrida
GATGTCATATTCCATACATAATGGGGTCGATGGACCTTTCAAATACATTTTTTTTTTCGCAAATATCTCTCCTACATGTATTTTTTTTTTTTCATTTCAAAGCTCAAGCGCCCTTAATGGAAAACCCTTTATGTCATAATGCTGGGTGTCCACGTTACATAAATTATGTCTTGGTGCAGAAATATTTTATGTCTAGAAGCGTCAAAAAATGTCCAACATGGCGACGGGTTGGGAATACGCACACAAATTGTTCACTAAATTTATTTGACATTTGCAAATCAAAATACTTCAAAAATAAATATTATATATAACAATTCTTTTTAACACAATGACCAGCAAAAATAATTAAAAACAGAGATAATATCGCAGCACAATTTTATCTCTGTCATTGTTGATTGTATATGGGAATATTATTTATTGAAACTCTGAAACGTCAAAAAAAGTCGGCCGCTAGACATAAAGTCCGGCCATTTTCGTAGACACAATTTATGTCTTGCCTTTTTGCTGTCTCCCCGATACTTATTGTATGTCATAACATAAGTCTTGCCATAAAAAAGTCTTGCGAAGATCCAGTGTTAGACATCATAGATTGTGTAAAACGACCAAGTGATGTCCAAGATATCTTGATTGTAATTCATATTGTTCACGATTGCAATGTAGAATGTATTCTTGACTGAACTTGTAAATGACACATAAAAAACATCATTTTATGAAAATCTACCTGATTTATATCGTCTTCTAAGTACAATTGTAAAATTGAACATAGTATATAAACATGAGACATAGATATTAATTTCGTATTTAAAATGTATATCTACATATACTCGTATATATTTATACTAAACCGTAGTTCGATGAAGTTTCACTATGTATATTTAAATTCATATAAGCATATATATATATATATATATATATATATACATACATAAGTACCCCAGGATTAAAAGTCAATGAAACCTTACAAGACAAAAACACACATATTCAAAATCCAATAAAACAATACTGACGTGGATGGTGACGGGGTGAGGTTTGGGGTATGACACACAAAGTATACATGGTGTTATTTAAATTAGTATATTTCTAATAGATAGGTTTACAATATACCATAAATACAATTGAATAAAAAATATTGAATTTCCAGGAAGGAGACTTCTAAAAATAAATATTTGTGTAGATAAACAACAGACTGATGTCGAATTTGAAGGACTTCGTGAAGATAAACAATGAGATAAATATAAAAGATACAGTTTAACTAAAACAAAATAAGGGAATTGTAGAGAAAAGTGTTACAAAAATACAATTTAAACAAAAATTCTCGGTTTATGTTTGACATACAATTTTAATCATATTTTAATTGGTCTCTCTCTCTCTTTTATATTAAAAAAATGTCATTATTTGTATCTGCTTATGACATTAGTTTGTATTCGTACTAAGCAACAACAATAAACATTGAGTGTCATTGACTGTTCGACCTGTCAAATCTGAGCCAGACACAATATGCACACCTGATATTCATACGTTTTTTTGTTATTTGTTCCGTTTCATTCGGGTCTTAAATATCAAATTTCACCCGTTTTTATTGTAGTCCTTCGTGCACTTGTAATATATCTCGAACACGATTAAATATGCAAGTCAGTGACTTCTGTTAAGGTAGGTCGAAAAGGGACTCACACCTTGCCTGTGTTTACTATATACACGGAAACGTAAAAAATATCAATATATATATATATATATATGTATATAAGCGAAATATGCGGGCTACAGAAGCCCCACACAGGTGAATTGACGAGTATCGTTCATTACAGTGATTGTAGTTTTAATGAAAGTACTCGAAAATTAAATTTTTACATTTAATATTTCTGAAATTTGTTTTTTTGGCAATACGTATATTTGGTATTACGCCTGCCAGTATGCTTACTTAACTGCACGCCTGCCACTATGCTATTCCGACGGTGAAATATTGGAAAAGTCCATATCTACATATTCTCGGAAACCATAGGTATGCACAGACAAATGCCTTTAGCGCCTACTACATGTAATTTGTCGCATATATTCTTATATTTAGTTTTGAGCTTATGTGTTTTGTGTATATATGTTTATAGTAAATTATGTTTGCAGAGAGCTCTTGTTGAGCCGCACCGTGGAATAGTATTGGCTTCTATCAGCCATGCGAACCTTACCCTTAATTTGGAGATTTATATACAGTTAGGAGCCACACGTGAATAGTTTTTCTTGTATTTATTGAAATACAAATGATTGCCAATAAAATGTATTTAAAAAGTATATATTTCGGGTTAGTTATAGAATTTTTAAACTCAAAATAATCTCTTTACAACAAACACAAAACCCACACAATTATAACGATTTTATTGTGTATATCTATATATGTTTAAAGTCGTCAGGTGATACCTGACTCGCGTGGCCATTGATCAGCCATTACATATATATATGTATGTATACACAACTAGGGGTTGAGGATTTGCGAGCACTGTACGAGTCATTCGATACGGTAGCTCCATGCGCCACGGTTATAAAAGCCGATCACGCATCCACTTATTGGTCAGTCGTGTCTGAAGTGCATACCGGAACTGTGTGTCCTCTGCGGAAATAAAGTGCGCGTCCGTTCTTCAAAATTAATAAAAAATGCTATACAGAAAAAAAAGGATTTCTTCAGTGTGTGTGTGTGTGTGTGTTTTTTTAATAATCTATAATTCAGTTTATCATGAATATCTAATTATTATCAATCACTAAAAATAATTATTTATATAATGGATATAAAGGAAAATGTGATGAATATTCATCAAATATATTTTCAGTATTTCCACAATTTTCAAATACAGTAATAATTACCGTTTTGTTATGCGTGCAACATGCTATAGGATATGTGTATAGAAAAACTTTGTTTGAATTGAACGATGGTGTTTTGAAGTCATATTAGAAACGTATACGGGTCAAATGCGTATACAAAATAAAAACGAGCCGGAGAGATTTAATTATTCAGGAGATTCATAATAATCGTGGAAGAAAGTCGAGACAAACGCACCTGCGGTGCCATCCATTATTCAACTATATATATACTTCGTGCACGTGAATTGTATATTCAAATGTACACGCACGAGCCTGGTTGCCATGTCCTGAGTCCAAATGTAGAATAGTGTGGTGATTAGAGTGTATAAACAAACAGTGGTAGATTTATTAATTTGTGCAATTCGACGTTTCGGTCATCAAAGTGGAACCCATTGCAGCTGCTGGCCACTGCACAAGATTAGATTAAGACTCTTGTGCGTGTGACAGCGGCTATTGTGGACAATCCGATTATCAACTACTGTCAATATAATATACGGACAAAAGTGATTATTTCGATTCTTAATATTGTGGTATATTATATTTAAATTAATACTAAAAAAAATAGACGTATGTGAAATGTTATCAAATTTTCAGGAATTTTAAGTTTTTTTTATGTTGGCTGTTTTATTACTGACTGAGTTACTGATTTTAAAAATTTGTTTATATAGGCAAAATATCCTTTTACTTTTAATTTATTTTTTGTCAAAATAAAGTACAACCGTGATAACCGAATAGGTTGTTTGGAGGAGTGTCTGATTGCTGGAAAAGCAAAAATTATTGGCAGAACAACCAAATGTAAAACGCAATCAAACCTTTTTTCAGTTTTTTGAACTCATCAAATATTCAAATTGACCTCAAAATGATACGGATGTGCGCAGTAAATCTTTCAGTTTCAAGTTTTAACCATCAACTAAAAATATATATAAAAATTATAACTTTTATGTTCCTCTCAAGGACAGTCGGATTTGTGTCATCGTTATTTTATATGAAAGATGTTCATATATGATGCCATAACCCTTATTTTAAACCCCCTTGAATGACCTTTTTTTAATGTTAGCTAAAGGTCAACCTTAATTTATAGCACGCGATTTACAACATTACATTAAAAGAAATTGCGAAACAAATTATAATACAAACTTTATTTTTCATTTAAATGATTGAAATGAATTATTTAATTTACATTGTGAGGTCTGAGTTTGATAATAATCAATAACTATAAAACACAAAATAAACACGATTTTTTAGTTCACGGAATGTGAATTGTGACACTCGATTGGGACGTATCTTATTTTGAATTTTGACAGCAATACGCGAGTTCGCGCGATTAAATTAGGCAATTTATATTGATATAATATATATATACGTAATTTAAGTACGAACAATTTACAAAATATGTGTTAATCACCTCGATTCTGATTTAGAGTTAAAAAACGATTACCGCGCTTACTGACAGATAAGCGCTTAAACGAAATCTCTATGATGATTTGACGTTATACGTAAGAGCTCTTAAAATCGACATACAACTATTAAGCGAGATATACGCTTAGCTGATTTTAGGGTGATGACAGCTCATGTTTTGGGGTTATAATTTATTACAAACAAATCATATAAAATATAAAATGAAAGTGACAAAAGTGATGTAAGTTTGACAGTTCACGCTTCTGGTTTTTGTGTTTGGAACATGTTTACAATCAGACCTAAATTATGTCTAGGTGCGGACATATTTTATGTCTAGAAACATCAAAAAATGTACAAACATTCACAAACATTTTTTGACATTTGCAAAACAAAAGTCCTTCAAAAATAAATATTATATAGAATAATTCTTTTTTACACAATGGCCAACAAAAATAATTCTCGTATAAACGAATTAAAAAACATTAAAACAATAAAAACAGCAAAACATAATACAAAATTTTATCTCTATCATTGTTGATTGTTTACGTGATTATAATTATTTATTGAAACTCTGAAACGTCAAAAACAGCCGGCTGCTAGACATAAAAATGGCAAGACATAAAGTCCGGACATTTTCGTAAACATAATTTATGTCTTGCCTATTTTATGTCATAATTGCAAGTTTATAAAAACAAATGGGCGATAGCATATATTGAGTGACCCTCACTTCGGTGCTCTACTTTTTATATATAAACACAACATGTATATGTATTGTACTGGAGTTTAATGACAGCGCATAACAAAAATTTACCAACATATTCAAACAATTGTGGTGTCACACCGAAATGTGACAGAAAACTAAACACACTCATTTGTGTGAGTGTGATGTGTGAATATCTGTCACTAGAGCCTATCTGTGTATACATGTGGTCTATATTGATAGTTTTTTTGATCGTCTTTAACCTCACTAATATACCCAGCCAATTTGAAATACACATTTAACACATAAAAAAGTAATGTTTTTGAAGATAATTTAGTAGGAAATACTCTTAAATATGTGCTAAATATGTTTATAATGTATTTTTGTGAGATAACTTACCATTATAAGTAATAAAATTAATACTCATCTGTTTTATGGTATGTTACCATACAAAATTGAAGATTTGACAGCGGGTAGAGCGTATACCTTTACGATCCGCACGCCATCTCTTGATGTCTATAATAAAGTTGAGAATACACACAATGGGGACAACCACAACAAACGTCAAACTACGTAAAATCTGCTATGATGCGTATAAATTTTAATATACGACGTCGCTTAAAATGTACACGAAGCAGTCCTTACGTAAGGATATCCTTAACGCAGTTTGACGTTTGTTGTAGTCGACCCCAAACACAGACGTGTTGTGTAAGCCTCTTCAAACATTTCTGTTAAAATTGTTCATAATTGCAATACTATAATCTCAGTTTTTTTATCACATTCAAGCTAGTTTATTTCCACAATAATACATAATCATTACCTTCAAGGCAGATAGAGTACGGCTCTACATTTACACTATATTTTAACCGATTATACGACTTTAACGAAAATAAAGTTATAATTATTTATTATTGTTATATAAATGATTGACTTTCCTTTGTTTTCTATCCATATTAACATATTTTTCGCGACACTAGCGCTTTACAACCAAATTAGAGTATCACTATAACTTCCTTAACGCCATCTTTGAACATATCTTTGAACATAAAATATTAATAGTAAATGTCATTTTTGATTGAAATCGCATTGTTTTGATTTTCCAACTTGGATCTGTGGGTAAGTTCGTAGTTCGCATTTTCTGAATCTAATTATATAAACTGCGGAAATTACAGAAATCAAAAAACATACAGCTTCGAAATGGCAGCAGATTCACAATTTAACGAAGCCGAATTTGATTGGGTGCAACTAAAAAAGGAATTCGGTGAGGTTAATCCCGAGACGAAGCAGGAGAAGCTGTTCCGTAAAATCAAGGAAAATCCACTAGTTCCGATTGGTATTTACAAACCATTCCTAAAAATTAAAAAAAACAGATTTTTCTAACATACTATTACTACAGGATGTATTGCGACTACAGCTGCCCTGACAATGGGTCTATGGAACTTCCGCACAGGAAACCGTGAGATGTCGCAGAAGATGATGCGAACGCGCATTGCTGCACAGGGTTTCACAGTGCTCGCTCTTATCGGTGGTGTTATGATGTCTTTTTCGAAGCGTGAACGTGATGATTAACAATAGCCAATCACTTCAATATTGTTTTTGTTTTCAATTTGATAATTATGTTGTTTTGTGAATATATATGTATATAATATAGTATGTAATAGCCATCGAGTAATAAATGGTAAACATGAAAATATATGTGTCCTTAGATCTGCGCATGCGTCTTGCAATTTTCTACTGAGTCATAGCTATTGTGCAGACAAGGTGCAACCGTGTGCACTAAGGATATTTTCTTGCTAGTTATATCAGAAAGAAAATTTGCATCGTATTAAAAAATGACTTCTCAACTTCGTCAAAACTTTCATGCTGACTGCGAACAGGCCATCAACCGGCAGATAAACATGGAGCTGTATGCCAGCTACGTGTATTTATCGATGGTGAGTTGAATGACGTACTCTGCAAATAGTCTTCTCTATAAAAATTGTTTGTGTTATACTGTTGACGTAGGCGTATTACTTCGATCGCGATGACATCGCTCTACCCGGCATGTATTGGTACTTTAAGAAGGCTTCGGACGAGGAACGCGAGCATGCAATGAAGTTTTTGACCTATCAGAACAAACGCGGTGGCCGTATCGTGCTTACAGACATTCGGAATCCGGACAAGCGAGAATGGGGAACCGCTCAGGAGGCTATGTCCGCCGCACTTGACTTGGAGAAACAAGTTAATGAAGTAGACGGAACCTATGAGCACTTAAAATAAATAATATCACATACTTTTGGTTTCCAGAGTCTACTGCAAATTCATGCAACTGCTGCAGAGCATTCGGACGCCAATTTCTGTGATTTCTTGGAAACGGAATTCCTTGCTGAACAAGTGGAATCGATGAAAGAGATTTCAGATCATGTGACCAATTTGCAGCGCGTCGGTGAGGGTCTCGGCGTATTCGTCTTTGACAAAGAACTAAAGGAGCGATCTACTTCGGAATGAATTGATTTTCTGAAAAAATAGTGTGTGATACTAAATATATATATAACTACTAGCTTAATGCATTCCAGCTCAATTACAAATTCAATTAATAAACAGCATAGCTAAATCTTGCATATCAAATTTTATTATTTCAATTATGGACAGATCCTCCTAATTTGTTATAAATCTGCGAATCACTCGTGTAAGGAAACTTCTTTTCGAGTTCCTGATCAACCAAATATACACCTAATCCCGTTTCACCGGCTGTTTTAAGGCGAGAAATTATGCTGCCCAGGGTCTGCAGCGATTGCATCTATAAAAACAAAGTCTCAGGCTAATTGTCAAATTATTTTCTTCCAAAAATGACCTGTTCGTGCAGAAATTCCTTTGTAACAAAGTCCATCAAAGTGATGTCCCTCTGTTGTTCGGCCACATCGTACAATCTCATCAGACTCGTTGTATTCTCACGTTCCAACTGATTGGCTGCCTGCAGTGCAAACAATAATGACTGCCAATCGTCATGTTCTGGTTTGGGTATTTCACTCAGAGCAACATGTCCACCACGAGTATTCTGATAGTTCATCAATATGAAGGCATGACTGCGTTCTTCTTCTGACATGCCCAAGAAGAAACCTGTTTGTATGTGAATAAAAGTTTGTATAGAAATTCAAATGTATGCGACTCAAATATTATACCCGATGCTCCAGCTAGGGCAACATGAGTACGAGCAAAATACGTAGCCATCGATAAATAAACATGACTGGCAAACAGTTCTTGGGTTATCTGTACATTTATCTGCATCTCACTTTCAGGAGAAAAATCATACCGACACGGAATTGCAACCGGACCACTGCATTCATTGGAACAAAAACGCCCAAAGCAACCCAACGGAAAAGACGTACGTGATACAATACTTGAAACGGCTCTAAATAACATTTTCTTTCTTTTTATTTAACTCACAATTAAAAAAAAATGTCGAATTACATAAATTAGAAACGAATACTTGGTTTGTTTAACACTAATCGCTATTTAATTCATCGTTTTCAATGTAAAACAGTGGAACATTTGTTGTATCAGCAGAAAACGTTGATTCAATGTCAGGGAGTATGGATTCTGGTTGTGTTACGGATATATGATTGCCATCCTCATCTTCTTCGTCATTTAACAAAGTTGACTCAAGCATTTGAGGATGGTTTTGGTGAATGTGCCTGACAAGAGCCTTTGTCTACAATAATAAAAAAAACTTTTAAAATAATACATTAAAAACGCTTAAATATGCTTATCACCGTTTTGTATTGCTTCTCACACACTGGGCACGATATTGAGCGTGATGGAAGATGCACCTGAGTATGCTTGTACAGGGACGAGTACTCGGTGAACGTTCGATCGCACAGTGTGCAGAAATACGGTTTCTCTTTGCTGTGGATGCGTTCGTGGTTTGCCAAGTTCGTGGAACTTCTAAATGTCTTTCCACAATCATCAAAACTACAAACGTACGGCCGCTGACCCGTGTGTGTCATCTCGTGCTTTTTGCGAATCGATTGTGTTGCGAAGGCGCTTCCGCATTCCGGGAATGAACAGAGAAAGGGACGCTCCCCAGTGTGTGTTCTTGAATGTCTTCCCAGATCACCGGACGTCTTGAAGCTTGATTCACAATCATCCCAGGTACATCTGTAAAACATAAACATTTTATACAAGTCTTTTTCAATACAAATTTATTATTCATTTTATACTTAAAAGGTCGTTCGTTAGTGTGGGTTCTTGTGTGCATCTTAAGAGCGTATCCAGTATTAAAACAATTGCCACATTCTTCGCAAGAGTATGGTTTTATACCGAGATGAGTACGCTGGTGATGACTTCTGCGTGATGATGACGATTTAAAAACCTTATCACATTCATCACATGAATAAATCTGCTTTTTATTAGTTTTCAGTTTAGAATTAGATGGAACATCACATAAACTATAATTATCTTCTTCGTCGAGATTAACTATATCGCTACATGTCTCTTCAATGATCATGTCATCCGTGTCGACCAATTGGCAAACCAATTGTGTACCATCTTCTAACTGCACAGGGTGGTATACACCTCGCTCACACGTTGTACTGGTAGATCCATTTTCAATGAAATATTCAAATACTTTTGTGCCTAGGGTCTCATCCTCCGGCTCAAGAAATTCTACAGAATTTTGTTCGGATACGGGATCACAGACAACAAATATTTCACCGTCTTTTGGCAAGGAAGTGATTGATATGTATCGTTGTGGATCAATGTCAAGCGGTGATCCAGTAGCTGAAGTAGAGGGTGATAGCAGCGTGAACATATCTATTTTATAGTTCTATTATTATTACTATTTATATGTGCTGTTTCATAATTTATTTAATTGTTGTTTCTTTAAGACCTTTCCTGTGGTATGAACTTTACTGTCAAATGTTAAAAAAAAAAACACTAAAATGAGCTTGTGTCAAAACTTGTATTAAAATCTACCAGACGGCGCAATGGACAAATAAATGAAATTGTCATTAAACGCAACCGTTCTAAATATCGCCCCGTTTATTTTCTGTTATTGTTTTTTTTACATACACGCGAATGTCATATTGAAACAAAATGAAAATAATATTATTGACAAACTTTTCACGGTCTCTCGGTCAATTTGCGTAAAATAACACAACAAAAATAGATAAAGCCACACTTTCCTGTTGATCACACTTTGGTCCTACGGCACGGAGAATGAAAGTCACCTAACTGCGTACACAGTTTTATTAAAAACGTGTCCTCTTTCATTTACGCAATATCATAACAATGAATTGTCGAAATATAACATTTGTACTGATGAGCGCCATTGCGTGCGCTTACATGCTGTCCGGCTCTATGGCCGTCAATCACTGGATAACAACAAATGAAGGAACAATTCAGCCGCAGGTAAAGTTGACAGTATTTTTTTTAAGGTTATGTCGTAATAGACTAAATTCTTAAATCGCGAATGTATTTCAGATTGACTCACCGTATTATTTACGGCGTCCGCATGATCTAGTCGCATTCCTGCGCCAAAGTGAATATTTGGTACTTATTGTACTGCTAAACACAAAGCTGATGGCCATCAATACTGAACTGGCCCAGAAGATGGAGCAGGCCAACTCATTCACTATTGATTTTATGTATCAAACGGAATGTATAATAAACTATATGCTTATCGAAGCTGACTTATATAGTACGCTTAAGGACAAAAAGTACTTTAATAGAATTAACATAAAACGTTTCAATCGAGTGGAACGATCGGACGAAAGCACTAGCTCTGTGCCCATCTGCGAGGACGTTGGCTTTAGTATGGCTTGTTTTGAACATCTGGACGCAATGGTCGGTCGTCGCAAGCTGGTAATGGCTGCCGAAGAGAGTCTTATGAGTAAAGAGCTGGGCATTGGTACACAACTGTTTTTGGAGACACTTATGGTGGGTCTTAAAAATGAACCTCAGTCTTGGAAATATCCGGTTCTCAGCTCACTGTACTGGCGTTCACGTGGAAACGCATACCGTGCAATAGTGTGTGCCCGTCGAGCCTTGTATTTGGCACCACGAAAGCATAAGGACATTCCGCTGCTTAGTCTTGGTACAATTTTGCAACGTGCAAATCGATCACAGGATGCACTCGTTGTTCTTATGGCTGCCGCTGATCATTCACCGAATGTGGCCGAAAATCAAATTGCACTGGCCAATGGATATTTTATGGTGTCCGATTTTAATAAGTCTCTGGAAGCATACGAAAATGCACGTGTTCTAGACAGTAGCTATGCCAGCAAGGAGAAATTCATGCGAAAATCAATGACCTGCTTTAAGTACATTAAATCCAAATTGAAGCAGATTCAGAAGCAATTGTCCGAGATGTATGTAGTTGTGACAAACTACACGGAAGGTAAACGTTATCTGGATGATTATTTAGAAAAACTAATGCGCGAGCAAGTTCCGATTGGTGCAAGAATGCTGGAACCATCATTCGATGTACACGCTCATCACCTGCTAGACCGTGGACAATACTGTTCGACACGGATCACTCCTCACTCCAAAGAACCAGTACTGTTCTGTGATTTTTATACAGAACTACAGATGCGACTGGAGAACAAAGACTCGACAATCGAGACAATCCAGAACTACATAGACACCACGACCGAATTCATTATGAATCATCTGAATTTTTCGCTAGGTATCTATAAAACTGTTGACATCGAGAATTATGTCGGAGAGCCGGATGGCAAGCCGGAAAACTAATGCCACCATACACACACCCAAAATAAAATGAGTTACAATTATTTTAGATTAAGTCTAGGTTTAAGTAAGTTATTATGAAAATTTATATGAATTACAGAAGGCACAAACTCACGTTGAACTGTATATGAAATTGCTGTGAGCAGAGATTCTATTCCTGAATTGAATAAAACTGATTTTTTGTAAATAGTTATTGTATTTATCAAATCACGATCTTTGAGTATTATTTAGATTATCTTATAGATATTGATATGTTAAGATATTTATCACCGTAAAATAATCTGTCGTACTGTCCACAAGGCTAATGTTACTAGGAAAATGGTAACAGTACTGCTACTAGTCATACTGGATGCATTGCACAGGTCACCCTGGCAGAAACACATGTACACCTTCTTGTAGTTGTACACTGTGTACGCACATCGATCCTCTGAGTCCGATGGTCCACGCTGAACGCACATTCGCTGTGTTGCCATGTCGTAGTCTTAGCCAGAATAGGTTGTAAAGTTAAATTGTGTGCTCACATTCAGGACATTATAAAACAGCTTACCATCATTTCTTAGAGATCCCTCACCCTCAATGACTTTTCCACACCATCCCGATGCACATGGAACCGCCGAAACTCCATGAACGCTATCAATTTGTGTAACATTTAATTTGAACGTGTCCTTGCAGTTACCGAGTTCACCACGAGACCTGCACTGATAGCACCTCCGTAGAATAGCTAAAAAAAATAATTAATTTTACAATCGTTTAAATGATAATTTTTTATGATTTATTCGTGTTAACCATCATGTTACAATATGACTCAAACCTGATTTGCTCACACGGAATAACCAACATAAAAATGACCTTGATATTTTTTTTATAGATCAACTGTATATAAGAACTATAATTAGAAAACATACAAAAAAGCAAAATGTACAGAAAATTACATAAAACGAATGCGGATGTTGAATGCTTTAATAATAACACAGGGCAAAGGCGCTCCAATGTATACGCACAAAATAAATTTCACATAGACACAAAAGACTTGAACGTCTGAAAAGCTACGAACCACACATGCAAAATCGAAAGTACTACATAATTGTTGATTTCTTTAGAATTACACTTAAATAGAATATATATTTCTACCTTCTGTTGTTGGTACTAGGGTAAACAGAATCACAGCACTTGCGTATATAATAAATAAACGTAACATTTTCGATGGTTGATGCAAACTCACAGACGCGAGTAGCAGAAATTTAATTATACTATATGTACATAAAATGCGTTTTGAGAAAGTAACTTGAAATTGTCGATTGTGTTGTGAATATAGAGAGTAAACGGCTGGCACAAATAAGAGAGAGTGTGTGTGTGTGTTGAGCTGTCAGTTGTATTTTTTATTTTGTACGACATTCTTGCAGGTGTTGAAAACCGTTTAATTTACGTAGATTATTAAATAGGGTTATGGATAAACTCAATATATTTTAGATTTTTTTTATTCTACTGGCAATTAGTTCGGCTTCGATAAAAAATGGCGTTCTAGAAAGTGCTTTGAACATTTTCATGGTCCGTGACATTCTACAGTTGTTATATATTATTCTGTAACCATATCCATAGCCGAGTGGGTTAACGCGTTGACCTGGTTTATGGGAGGTGGCCGGTTCAATCCCGGCCGTCAGACCGAAGTGTTTTTCGAATGTAGCACTGTAAAGTAAGTATTTCTGAAATAGGTTATTGATTTGGAATAACGGAACATTAATGCCATCAATTAACATATACACACGCACCCTGTATACAGCAATAAGTGTATGATGGCGTTGATGATTCACGATTCCGAGTATTAATAGCAAGATATATATTTGCCATGCAAAGTTGTTAGAGTGCGTCAGGGCAAATTAGGACTCCTAACCATCGGGGATGTGTTGTGTGTGTTAGAGCACAGTAGCTCTAATAGTGGTAGCACAACACGAAACAGCACATTAGCATCACCTGACCAGTCGTGTGAACCCGTAATGGTCAATGAATCCGGTGTGCGGCATCGCACACTGGCCCTTTGTCCCACAAGGGATTACAGGATCCAATGAGAGATTTAATTTGTTCTTGGATTATTGATATACACTATTATTTTATAACTATACATATACACAAACATACACAACACACAACTGTACTACACAAATACAAAACATTGTAATTTTGAAATACTCAACGAAACAACGAGCACTAGACATATTCAGAAATATATAAATTAAACCATTATATCTCGGTTTGAAGAAAGTACTTTGAACCGGACTATACCAAACGATCCGTTATGTCATCATCATCCAACATTAAAACTTAAGTTTGAAAAGCAACAAATTGATGTGTTTAATTTATCGTATTTTATGTTGTCCCCAAAAGGGAATTTTTATTACTTAAATATTCACTAAATTCACATACTACTTCGAAACTATTATCAGTTGTACAGCTAAAGTAGCTAAACCCAGAAAAAATACCTTAAAAGCCTTTTTAATATCATAACAAAACATTTTTTTATATTATTGAGACTCAGACTCTAAAAGTAAACAAATAATAAAAAAAAAATATATTGATTTTTTTCTCATATGTTTCTATTTTATTTTTTTTAAATACGCTTTTAAAGGGACATTTTGAAGGTTTGCCAGAAGAAATTCAAGAAAATTTAAAATATGGCATTTCGACACACTATGACCTATCTTTAAATTAGAGGCAAAACAGAATATAAACAAATACGTGCTGAAGAAGCTTATTCAGAACGAATTTATATAACGATCTGGACTAAATATTGATACGCCTAAAAGAGTGGGTTAAAAAGTCAATCTTAAAATGCAACACAAACTTATTTACATTGCATCGTATTTAAACAACTACCACTCAAATATGTACTAGTATAGAACAAATATTCAATCGTACTTCCTGACGTTGTTGTTGCGGTTCCAAAACCAATCAAAATTCGAAGCAGGCCAATTAGTTTGCTAGTTTCTTGACATTGGTAAGGCTTTCGACTCGATGTTGTATAACGGACTCATTCATAAACTATCTGATGTGAACATACCACTTTCTTTACAAAGATCGTATATTAGTTTCTAATAAACTGACTTTCAAAGTCCTAGGTGCAACTTCGAGCTCTCTATAATTCAATATATGATTAAACATCTGACATCCCAACTCAAAAACATTGTGAAATAGCAACAAACGCAGATGATATATAAAATCCTCTTCATATTAGTCTATTTCTGAAATATTTGATTTGGAATAACGGGACACTGATGCCATTAAATGTTCATATACATTCAGGATTGGATTCCGAATATACAGTATACGCAGCAAGATAGATCTCAGGGCATAGAGATATCTCAATTTTTTGCGCATTTGCCCTGCAAAGTGGTTAGTCACGTCAAGTCAAATTAAGACTTAACCATCGGGGATGTGTCCGCATCGCACTCTGGTTTTAGTTAGGTATCTTATGAGCGAGACATTATGGTGGAGTCAATTATCTCAATTGACACAATAGGTTTTAAAGCTCTTTGTTTGTTATTGTAATTCTGATAGATTTGATGTTGAGATTTAATCTCAACATCCTAAGATTATGTCTCTTGAGATTAATGCAAATCACCCATAATTATAAAATATTATTCCAGGTTCAAAAATAAATATAAATTACATGTATCTTTTATGTTACTCTGATCCTATCCAAAACACCTTTGCTTTCACAAATGTTAAAATAGTCGTCCTTTTTTGGAAAATAATGTAGTTAAGTTCATCTCATTAGATCCTGTAACCCGTTGTGGGACATAGGGCCAGTGTGCGATGCCGCACACCGGATTCATTGATCATTACGTGTTCACACGAGTGGTCAGGTCATGCTAATGTGCTATTTTGTGTTGCGCTACTCACATTGGAGCTACTGTGCTCTAACACTCACAACACATTCACGATTGTTAGGAGTTTCGATTTACCCTGACACGACTCTAACAACTTTGCACGGCATCTATCTTGCTATTTATATTCGGAATACTGAATTATCAACGCCAT
>JANSTU010000001.1:110891-135944 GCA_027564075.1 Bolitophila hybrida
GGTCAATGAATCCGGTGTGCGGCATCGCACACTGGCCCTATGTCCCACAAGGGATTACAGGATCCAATGAGATGAGATTTCATGTAAATAATTTTATTTGAATCCATTCTTTGTATCAAGTGTCAATGTCTCCTAATTGAAACAATTTAATAAGTTATTAATAACATTTAAATTGCTAATATTTAATATCAAAATTAATTCATATGGCCGTAAATCCCAGTTGGTCTTATAAATAGGCGGTTTTCTTTTTATACAATTTAAATAGGTATTCTTTAGTATTTTGTTGGAAAACCATTGTTTGCAAGTACGACAGAAAATCGTCGAGACATGCTCTTACTGCACCGCTACTGTACCACGCTTCCTCGAAGTTGCTCCAAAGTTCGTGCAGGTTTTTGGGTGGTTTCTACCGTTTTACGGTAGCCCAGAGGTGCTCAATGGGATTGAGTTCTGCACTCTGGGCAGGCCACTCTAAAACAGAAATGGATTGTTCCGAAAACCAACGCTTCGCCGCACGCGAATTGTGTCATTGTCTTGTTGAAATATCCAGTTAACCTGCATGGATTAGACTACATAAGTTTCCATAACATTGTTTAAAATATCGGTGTCCATTCGACCAACCACACGATGAATCGGGCCAACTCCATGCCAGGAAAACGATGTCCATGCAATGACATTTCCTCCACCGTGCTTCACGCTTTTTACCGTTTATTTTGGATTGAGTTTTTGGTTCAATGGGCTCCGCACATGAACCTTGCCGTCGGATCCGATTAAGATAAACTTGCTTTCGTTGCTCCAAAGCACTTGGTTCAAAAACTGTATGCTTTTGTGTTCCTTGGCATAAGCTATTCGTCGCCTAATGTTTTTTTTTTATACGCAAGGCAAACTTTTTCAACCTGCGTCGTACTGTTAGGGAACAAACTGTTGTAATGGTAGGATCGAGACAAATTCACTCGTGCGAATATTCAGTAATATTTTGATATATACGTAATATTCTGCAATATGCGTAATATAATTCAGTCAATTCTGGACGCTTCTGGTCGATCGCCTGCTTCAAGCGTTCCCGTTGTTCGTAGTAGATGGTAGAGTTAGGCGTCCGGCCATATGGGAGCAGCTCAAAGAGGATGATTTCCTTCCAATCCCACCAAACACACAGCAAAACCTTCCTGGCCGTCAATCCCCAATTTCGCTTGATATTGTCGTATGTGATCCATCCACTTCAAAAATGGGTCGAGTTCGTTCCGTTTCAGAAGAATATCGCGGGCTTTGGTCCAGACGGTTTTTTTGCGACAATCATGCGGCACCCAGACATCAAGCATTTTTGTGTGTCCATGGTTTAAAATGGTTTGATGACTAACTCCCATCTCCTGGGCGATGTCACGAGATGTCACATGCCGGTCTAACTCGATGTTTTCCATGATTTGATCGGTATTCGTCGTCACAGGTCTTCCGCCGGCTGGCTTAACCATGGTGTCGTTTTCACCGGCTCTGAATCGTCGAAACCATTCCTTAACGGTTCGAAGTGATAGAGTACCATCCCATAAAACACCATTAATCTCACGGAACGTTTCTCTAGCGGATTTACCTTTAACAAATGATGTATAGCTTTGATACGAGCTTTGTAGCCGCGAAATTCAAAAGACAAAAAGGCGGAAGACCTTATATGTCTGTCATGGCTTAATCGGTTTACGTTTGTATAAGTCAACTTGATGTAGCCTCTCTCTCAAAGATAAATATATTGGTATTTTGTTTTGTTTTTGTTTTAAACTATTTTTTGAGATAAATATAAAAAACATAAAGCTATAATATGGTTAATTTTTGTTTATTTGCCTTGAGGTCCGAAAAAACGCTTGTCCATTTAAAAATCAATTCTCTCAATATTACCGAAAAATTTAAAACACCCGGTAATAAAAGATGGACTTATCAAGTGGGTACTTTTGTTGTTGTAATATACATCCTGACAGCGACGAAATGTCGAATACTCTGCAAAATAAAATAAACTAAACACATCCAAAACACAAATAATAAAATAAATATAATAATATTTGTCTTAAAATGTGACATTTGACATTACATATTATGTCAAGTTAAGCTTCCACTGCTTATTTTGAGTGACATGTGCAATGTTCCAATTGCTGTGACATAACTAAACTTCTTTCTACTCTATGGATCGACATTTTGAGAAATTATTTTGTCATTTGGCCCATTCTTTACAATAAAAAAAAACTATTCTATTTTTTTCAAAGAATATCCAATACGCCTATCTAATACAATCTAATTGCATGCTAAGCTAACTTTTAATCTTTGATTATTTCTAGATGAATATATAAGTTATAGACATTCAAATATAGAAGGCAGCACATGTCTCATAAATTATGAATTTAATATACATAAAATATATTCAAATACAAAATAATTTCACAATATTCAAATAAACAATGTAATTCAATTATTAATAATACTATACCTTACACGAGATTAGCAGATTTGTATATAGTTGCTATTGTACCACTATTGTTTACATAGTTAATCAGCTGATTGTTGAATAAATAGAAAATACACAGTTAGAAAACACCTATGTAATATATACCATTAAAATTGACATTTTAACTATATTTATAATTGAATTTTGAGAATGGATTTCGTAATTGGTGGCACAGCGGCCGTGTGTGCCACTGTATTCAGCAATCCGTTCGATGTGATCAAAACACGGCAACAGCTCCAAGGAGAGCTTCAGAAAAAAAATAGTGGTGCCAAGAACCCATACAGTGGAGTTTGGAGTTCATTTAAGGTTATTGCCAGAGCGGAAGGAATACGAGGTCTGCAGAAGGGACTTGGATCGGCACTGTCTTTCCAGTTTGTACTCAACGGTTGTCGACTGGGGTTATTTGAAACTCTTGACAAAAATGGATGGACTCGATATTCAAACGACAGTGCAAAATCACCAGTGTTATGTCTAGCATTGGGAGGTTTTTGTGGTGTTCTGGGCTCATCGTTGGGCTGTCCATTTTATATGATTAAAACACAAATACAGTCGCAGTCTAGCGGTGAGCTTGCCGTTGGGTATCAACACGCACATACTGGTACTTGGAATGCAATTCTTACGACAGTCAGACAGCAAGGATTTCTCGGGTTGTGGCAGGGCTACACTGGAATGGTACTTCGAACTGCAGTCTCCTCGTCTATTTGCATGGCTTCGTTTACCAACTGCAAGGATTATTTAATAAAATATGAGTTTTTTCAAAAATATGGAGTTTTAACAGCAATAGTTTCCAGTGGAGTGAGTGGTTTTGTGACAGTGTTAGGTCAGACCCCCGCTGATGTAGTTGCAACGAGATTTTTTAATCAAGATCGTGATAATTACGGTAAGGGTGTATTATATCGTAATGTTATAGATTGCTTTGTCAAAACATTCCGCACAGAAGGTTTGGCAGGACTTTACAAAGGTTTTACAGCAAATTACTATCGGGTGGCACCACACCAACTGCTGTACCTTACGTTCTGGGAACAGTTGAAAAAATGGAGGGTAATCTATGAACAAAACCCTACGATAAATTATTTACATAATAAATAATGTTCACATGTATTTGGAAGAATTTATAAAACAGTATTTTTTAATAAAAAATGTTCTTTTATTTTTTAACTATGCTTCTGCTTTCACTTTCTTTTTGCCTTTTTTCGCCTTTCGCTTAATATTTTCACTTTGATCCAAATTATCCTGGAAGAAGGCTGCTTCCTTGCGGGCTTGCGATATTTCAGTTTGTAATTTCTGTCGATAGACTGCTTTCTCGTATGTCAGTCGTTCGCTGAGATGTACCCACTTAAAGCGTGGCAGGTACTTCATGCTCCACAGTATATCGTAGAACTTGGAGCTCTTACGAGTGGCTATCGGTTTATTATTCATGTTGGCTACAATTTGCTTTGCTGCACGTTTGCTTTCGAACTCAATCCATCCTTCAGTGAAATGACGGACAAGACGACGTTTTTTCTTGTTTTTCTTCTTTGGATCTTCATCTAAAATATATATAGACCAGTAAGTACTTATATGTGAATATGTATATTTAAATCTAACCAGGACGTGTGGCTGGCTGCAGAAATATCCTTCCGACGGCAGCGTACTGATTGAATATATCTCTCGCGATAGATACATTCATGTGCTTCGGAATTGAGGACAGATAAATAATACCCTTTTTCCGTTTTTTGACCGGTTCATCTGTTGAACTTTTTTTAAGTGCTGTTGTTTTACCCTTTTCAGCATCTGTTTCGCTAGACAAATCATCATCGTCGTCATTCCCATCTATATCATCGGCATCGAGCTGCTTTGATTCATTATCGGACTGTTCTTCTTCGGATTCATCGTTATCGGTAACTTCATCTTGATCCATGATTACGTCTTCATCTTCGGTTACTTCATCTTCACCTTCCGAAACTGGTTTTATGGGTTTCTTCGATTTTTTCATATTATTTTTTAGTTTGTTTACCATTTTTAGCGCACACACGAATATTAACGCACGTTGTATTTGAAGGTTATAATCGAAACTGACATCTGATAATTTTTCTTTGCGATGACATTTCCGAACTGTCAAATGTAATAATACATATTTTCGGGCTTCGTTCAAATGCAAAACCACGTAAGTGCTAAGTTTATCACGCTCAATTCTATTTTAATTGTTGTAAATATAAAATGCAAATCATTGTTAAAAACATTGTATATAAAGAAATAACAAATGTAGAAATTTATATTATACTTAAATATTATATGTAAATTAATCATTGGTTATAAACATTGTATAAAAAGAAATACAAAATATAGAAATTTATATTATATAGTATATATATTTGATATATATAGATAAAATAACCAGTTCCTGTTCCTCTTTTATCGTATATTCTTTGTTCTTCATTTTTCATTCTATTTACATCCCATAACTTATGCGAAGCAGAAAAAAATAAATTTAACATCAAATGAGAATAAGCACATTAGATCAAGTACATGTTTTGCGGATATTAAAAATACACAATTTGTTAATTTATAACATGAACTTCAACGAAAAAAGTGTGTTTATGAATTCAATGAAGCATATGGACGATCACGAAATAGACCAACTGTTATCCTTAGAACAACTGACTCCGCCTAGCCTCAATAAATCCGTGAACATTTTATCTGATTTCAGTAAACTAATATAAAACTACTATTTTATATATGTAATATTATAAATAATATT
Organism: Bolitophila hybrida; assembly: GCA_027564075.1. Classification (NCBI taxonomy): domain Eukaryota; kingdom Metazoa; phylum Arthropoda; class Insecta; order Diptera; family Mycetophilidae; genus Bolitophila; species Bolitophila hybrida. The sequence goes on from JANSTU010000001.1 coordinate 116,114, forward strand.
TTTCTAGATAACCCTTCGGGAACGGTTGCTGATCAAATTTTTGGTTTGTCTCAGGCAACTGTAGATAAGGAGAATTATGGATACAACAATAAAAACATTTCTTCACAGAGAGAGTTGAGCTTAGCTTCACAAATTCCAGATCCACTTACGTTTACCGGAACGTCATTATCACCGAATTTATTTGTGGATGTTCCTCATCGGATTAGTCATCATTCACAAAATAGCAGTTGTTCTACTTTTGAGATTCCACAATCAATTGTAAATCTTTACAATTTAGTACGAACTTCCTTTTCAGACTGGACATTTATTCAGGTGCTTGCTGCTCAATTGTGTCACGAAAAACTACCACACAACAGTTACTTGAATCTCAAAATTGGTCTTTTACTTAGTATTGCTTCCATTGAGGTAAATATATATTGTAATTTAATAAATTTAAAAAACGAAGTTTAACATTTAGAGAAATTCCACAATTGCACCATTGCCGATAATTGCTATGGGAAAGGATACATCTTCTGCTAATCTGATCATGAATCATATTGGAAACCTGGCGCAGAGGTTTTGATATTTAAATATAGTACATAATTAAAAAATAATCTAAAAAAAACATATATTTTAGATTTCTGACACCACTTGACGACTTTGGTGGTGCCACAGTAGACAAAAAAAATTTCGTTGAGGCTGGACCGATTCTTCTAGCCAGAAACGGTATTTGTTGTGTGGGCGATTGGAACCGCATAAAGCATACGGCTGCTAATCACTTGCAACGAAGTATTTTGTCTGTTTTTCTGTGCATTCCAATATTAATATATATTTTGACATTTGATTAACAGTTATTGATTCGAGACGGATGGTTCTTCCAAATACCGGCTCAACGTATGCATTAGAGTGTGCAGTTTGGGCACTATGGAGTACCACCAACAATACACAACGAGATGTTCAGACTTTTAAAATGTTCTTGAAGTACGCAAAAATTGCTTGTAAATGTCTTTATTTTGTTAATGTTAATTTCTCTAGCGTCTTTGGTATTCCAATTGTGTTAACCGATAGCGATTCCACGTCGATTGATGATTTTATACTATATCAAGCAATGAACGGTAATACATTACCGTCCAAGGTAAGAATAAGACGATTAATACCGAACTATTGTATCGCAAAATATATTTAAAGGCTTTTTTTAATAAAAACTAGTGGTCAATTATGTATGCGCCATTATTATACCCCATCCCTTTTTCAGTTAACAGATGACGCAATTCACATTCCTTACGATGACATGAAACAATTTCTTCAAATTGTGGGTAATCATCGCGTAAATATGTCATGTGAAGCTTCTACGTTGCTGAAAAACTATTTCATTGCAACGCGCCTGGATCGACCAGGTTATGTTACACATGTTTTCATAAGATTGTTATTCAAAAAACAACTTCCGCTTTTTACAGATACATTAACTCAACGTGGATTTGTGACTTTAAAGCAGTTTTCAGAGTCGCATGCCAAACTGTGCCTTCGCAGTCAAGTGTTAACGTTGGTTTTAGAGTAATATTGGAACTTTAAGATTTTTAAGTTTTATTTATTTTAGATGTGATGTTCTGGCAGCCATTTCTATAACAGAACAGTATATACAAAGCGTGTTTGGAGCCGAGCACACGCGAGCTCCACTTTCTAACAATAATAAACCATTCGAAGATGTAGATCCATATATGGAGAAACTTCAGGAATGGGTTCACAAATATTCGGAGGAAATTTTAACTAATCAGCAAAGAATATAGTTGTTCTTTTAAGAATATATTTTATTTTGTTAGTTCACTATACATTCGAAATACACCTTTTATATGTAGTCAACCATTCCTTTCAACATTTCAAATGCTTCTTTCGCAGTAGGCTCAATAAAAGATGGAGGTAGCAGAAAGCCATGTGTCCCAGTGTCCCGCAGCTCCAGCGTATAGCTATAACGTATATTAGCAGCGTACATTGCATACGCATCAATCGATCCAGACCTTGGATAGAGCATCTCGTTTGCACTGTCTACGGTGTATCGTGTTGTAGTGCCCAAACTACGCATAGACTCCAGGGCTACGTGAGCCATGTCTAATAGATCGTCGGACTTTAGTGAATTGTACGATGCGTTGTTTTTAGTGGGATATGTGATCAGTTGACCATACGAATGAAGCGAGATGAAAATCTAGTGAATGCGATATAGACGTATTATAAATCATACAAGCGTCAAATCCTGGACAAACCTTTAAGTGCTTTTTGTTCTCCATTAGAAAATTCGACAGTGCTTTGGTTTCTGGTTCAGAAAACGCCTTCGACCCAGCGTAGAAGTCACTGCACTCAGAATGCGAAGCTCCGCCGCGCTCATTCCACGAATAGTTCCAGTTTCTATTCGGATCAGTGCCCATGCACTCTGTATTTTCTTCAAACTTCTTCTCAGCCTTAAGCCAATTGATCCTATTTATAGATGCTTAATAAATCTATAGTTAACTCACACGTTATATATAACTTACGCATTTGAAAACACTGACTCATCTTTTTTGTACTTTGATCTAGTCTTACGCCACATACGATCAAATTCATGACTGTACTCGTAACCATCGGGATTGAGTACTGGCATAATATACCAGTCAACCGATCGTATAGTCTCACCAAGTGAATCATTGCCCTCAACACCTTTGACCAGTGCGTCCGCAATCCACGTGGCCACAGCCGGACCAATCCATTCTCTTCCATGACTGCCGGCCTCGATAAAAATACCCGGTCGACGGGTTCGTCGCTTTCGTGTAAAATATGACTTTTTCCCCTTTGAGTTGTCCAGTTTGGTGTCGACATACGAGATCTATAAAAAAATATATATTTCCACAAAAAACTGGTTTCATTAAAACACGTAATAATACCTTTGCCACCATTAATGGTCGTCCCTCAAATGATCGACCTATGTCAATCAGCTCGACTGCCCGTGAATACTTTCGCTGCAAATAATCCAGAAACTTGGTTATGTCTGCGTACCGATGAAATCGATACCATGTCAATGGGTGCCCAACCAATAATTGATTTTCGATTCTTTGTCGTTTTGTTGTACGTGGATTGGCAAATTGAATGGCCTTTTCTAGGTCCCAAATGATTACATCGTACTGAATGTCCTCGTAGTCAAGTGATTCCTTGACTTCAGCAAAGACACTCGGTGGAACGGCTATGTCTGTTGGACCACTATTTATAAAAAAATATATTTAAAATCTTGAATTTTGTATCGTATAGCGTATCGTACCGTAGCGTAGGACCCTTCCACCATTGCAGTTTAGCACCCTCAACTGTCGAGCGATAGTCCATCAAGAATTGTACTTGCGCTTCAGTGGTTGGCAACAAACGCCAAAGTTGATAGTTGTGATACTTTACCCGTTTTGGAACGTTTTCCACCACTGGAGGTTTTTTGGTTGAAGTCGACATGTGTGCCAATATGTTTAGCCAGTTTTGGGGGTTTTGAAGAGGATTCGATATGCTCAGAAATGGTCGACGCGTCGTTGTCGGACCTACCGAAGGTGAGGATTCATCACCGCCGAAGAGTCCAAAAAACCAACCTAAAATGAACACCAAATAAAAAAAAAACGTCTTAATTTGCTATATATTTATAAACAAACTTGTATTCTTGTTAGGTTTTGCAGTTGTTGTTTCCAAATGTTCCGAAGATTGCGTGTTATCATCATTGAACCAATTAAAGTAATCGTCAGACTCAGTTGTTGTAGTTGGCACGACAGACATTGGTGTCGTTGCCTCCTCATCTGAGCCACCTAAATTAAATGGATCATACCAGGGAGCTTCTGCGGACTCTTCGCTTTTCAGAGCATTACTACTGCCATAGTCGTATTCATCAGAGAAATGAGGTTTTTTTGGTTGTCGGTACTCAACACCTGCCGTTGTAGATCTAGCCTCCTCCAAATGTGAATCCTCTTTTTCGTTCCAGTATCCAAACCCCGGTAATGTAGGCATATACTTACCAGCCGATGAAAATATATTACCAAAGAAATTGCCAAACATTCCTGTAGGTGTATCGAAATCATAGTCTTCGGAGGAATAATCGGTTTTTGGTCTCGGCCTAATTTTTTGGTAGCTTTTATGTTTTTTTACTGATTTGTACGTGGGCAACGGATAATCATCATCGCCAACACTTTCACCACCACCCTCGTCAGAACTGGTGCTTCTATCATCATCTTCATCGTCACCACTTTCGTCTTCATCGTCCTGAACAAGACTAGAGAAATTATAGTCATCGTCATAGTAGTCATCTTCGTCAGAGTGTGACTGAGATGCACTGCCAACACCGACGTCAACCTTTTGTTTCGGTGATTTCACTGGTTCAGTTGGATGTGGTGGTCCACCATATGCACTGGTCACATGGATCTGAGTTGTTAAAAAGTTCTTGTCGTCAGTTGTGGTGGTCACATAATTCGGCAACAGTGTGGTTCTCTTTGCTCTGTACAGAAGTTGGTTAGGTCGAGCTGGATACTGTACAACTGGTCGGTATTGAACAGGACGATTCACATACACTGTTGGAGCCTTCGTGGTTGGCACGACATTATACTGTATTAATTGTTTTTTAACTGTTTTTTTCTTGGATTTAACTGGTTGACTATCAACAAACGCGTTTTCAAAGAAGTTGTACACACTCTCAAAGGAATCAGCTATGGATCGAATAATGGGCGGATCGACATAGACAGTTTTTACAGGTGTTTTCTTGGATTGTATTGGTCGATGGACAACTGGAGCAGGTTTAGCAGTTGTAGCGTATCCCCCGAAGAAGGGATATCTGTTGGGTAATCGGTTAACCTTCACTTTATTTGCTGCAGCACTGAGTTTAACAGTGTTTTTAGTGTTTGGATTAATTTTCGGGTAATCAATGATAAACTGGAGATTAAGCTGCTTGGACAGGTCAGACATTCTTGAACTAGCTGCTTCAGTAGGTGGTCTTGATTCGATATATTGTCTTCTGTTCAGCGTATCATCGCCAAACTTGGTGGAGTTTATCATGTTTGAAGAATTACTATGCTTCTTCAGATGGTTCAGGAATTCTTGTTTAATATTCTCGTATTTCGAATGATTTCCTCGATCTGCATATATTGACTACGGATTTTCGAAATAAGTTTTATCATAGAATATAATTTAATAAACTAATTTAAATATTCCTACCTTTGATTGAATATCCATATTGTTGAATGAACTACTTTCGTCTATCATTCCACTATTGTTTCCAGCTAGAACACAACCACTAAAAATATATTCCAGCAGCACAAAACACAAAATCTTCTTAATGCAATTCATTCTTGAATCGAGTCTATTTCCGAAAACATCTTCACTATGTCAATGCCAAACGATCAATGTCGCAGGTTCTACAGAGCACTTCGGATGACCTGGTGATTGTATTTCCTTGGTCGTCAGAATGTGTGTCTTCGAAATGCACCGACGCGGAACGTCTATTTGATTATAGGGTATCGCTTTATTGTTTACATATATAATATACAAATGTTCGACTGTTTGTTAAGTAGGGCTTGACGGTATATGATGAGTTTTAATGTGCACAGTATTTTTTTTTGACAAAATATTATATATGTAGTTTCCAGAAAATATACATATTAATAATATTTATAAGTGCATTTACTTTTATTTTGATTGCAAGCGTGACTAAACATTAGGTGTATTTTGCGGATTGATGTTTATGGACTTTTTACATAGAAAACATATTTGCTTGGAATAATGTATATATATCAGTTTTAGAGGTATACACAAATTGAAGAAGCAGCTACTAGAAAATGTGTGATTATTAAAAAAAAAATGAAGAAAGTGGTCCGTGACGTTTCATCATGTACGTAAATGTTTATCGTTCCCCGTACGTGCAGGGTCATTCCCATTTTTGGCTACACACAAGAACTATTGACTTATTCGTAGGTTAAATTTTACTAATACACGTAACAACAAGACATGTTTGAGCAAGTTACCGATTCACTGTGTGTAATTCGTCATCCATTCTCTAGCACGCAGTCGTCCTAATTTAATTCGCGGACGTATTTAATTGTCCCGTTTCGTCGTGTAAGTGTTTCGTGAAATCGTGAGTGTTTTTCAGCCCCCGACGCGTATAATATAAATAATAAGCTCTCATCGTGTGTGTGTGCGCCTGTTTTTAAAATTGACATCTTCGGCGTCTGTGTGTTTGAGTGTATTTATTGCTACAAGTACGTGTATTTTTTACTAACAGTAAACGCTGGATTAATATAGATTTTATTTATCTATCGCACGTGGGGGTGTTCTTTGATTGTCTAAGGCCTGATTTCTTTACGAAATTTATCTTGAGTTAACTCGTACAAATTACGTACTAATAATCATGTTTTCTTTTAACTGATTTGCTAAAAATGGTTTTAGATAATGATTATGGCTTAATGCTTGAAAACTCACACTTATTTAAAATTATTGCTTTTCGATGGGAAAATACACACTTGGTTTTGGACTCTGCGCCATCTAAACAGATGGTCAGACTTAGGGAATATTTCAAATACAACTATTTTAAATAGTATTTTCAAAAAAGTATTTTGTAATTTATTTATATTTTCAAAATACTTTTTTCAAATAAGTATTTTGTACGCGTTTTATGCGTATTTTTTGTGTATCGGCATTTTAATATTTTATAAGTATTTAAAATACTTTTTGAAAAAAAGTAGACTTTTATATAAACCCCAGAATTCACAATCAAAATTTAGAACCAATTTGGTTATAAATTTATAATTCACAAATCATATGAAATATGAAGTGAAAGTGTATTGTCAGTTTTCTTGTTGGAATGTGCTCACAATCAGAATAGATAAGAGAACGTCTGGTTTTTAGTTAGGAGAGATTATTTGTGCTAATTGATAATTTTTTAACATATTTTAATGGCATATCTAGTTTTGGTTGCCCTGATAATTATGCAATGACGGATGTGCTGTATTTGCGTACGAATTGTCATGCGCAACGCGAGGGAAAACGTGTAGTTCACACCACTACCCTTAGTAAATACTAATATTTATTATTTACTCTATTTTAGACACTACCAATGAATACCCCGCACCCACCCCGGAAGAATATTTACCACCGTGACGAAGGCTCCAAAGAAACCAACGACAGCAAAGGACTCAAAAGCCGCACCCGCACCCATATCTACTGCAACGAAGACAACATCATTTCCCCCTGCTACAACAGCTACCCCTTCAACAAAGGTCCCTCATTCCTACGAGATGAACATAAAGAACACCAGGCTCGGACTACAGGAAATTCTAGGTCACAAGAACTTCTCGTTCAAATTCGTGAATGTTATATGCTCGTATGTAATCACGAACGCAATGGAAGATTTTATAAAAGCGAAAGATGAAAGAGTAACAAATATTGGTCTCAGAAATCTTTCGTCAACATACGAGCAAGAGGACATCGAATAAGAGCTGAAGGAATGCCAGTCAAGGAAGTAATGGTCCGTCAAGAAGCCGCTTTACAACGGATAGTGCTATAAGAGCGTTGGCACGGACCTAGGAAGATTTGATTAGGCCAAACCATGGTTCGAGTTCATGTTTGAAATCACCACTCCTTCCAATGTCAAGCTCCAGAAACCTTTTGAAAGTAATCGAAATTAATCCTGGATTTTGAATTTATTTAAAAAACATAGTTGAGATAGACACATTCCTTCCTATCACCATCCAACCTCCTTCCCCGTAACAATGTAGCGTTTAGTAACTACATTTTGTCCGTACAGACAATAAACCAGACCAAAGAGGCACATTGTAGAAGCCACATTGTGCTAACACCAATTAATATATCTGCCTGGAATCTATGTTCTCTTGAAACTACGGCAATTCTGGTAAAAACAGACACTAACGAATCATTTCGTTTTGTTTTAGCATACAGATACAGGACTCCAATCACTTGAAGTCATAGACATCGACAGCATTGTGCCAACCTTGGAAATGGGTGGTGACTACAACGCAAGACACGAACATCTTCTTTCTTAGAATACCCTACAGGACATAAAACCGTGGAACATCAAGTTTGTCTTACTGGTAAGCTCCAACCTCCTCCTCGGTAAAACTAACTGGCGTCGATTCAACAATGCAGTAAACGATGGACTGGAAACATCAACATCCCGATTCATCACAACATAGATCGTGTAGTGGAAAATACTCCTAACAGACACCATCGAAGAAATCGACCCAAAAGTTGAAACACCCAGGTGCCGCTTCCCTCTGATGTACTTGGATTGATCGAGGAAATAAATAGACTTAGACGACAATGACAGAAAAACCGCTACAACTTCCAGGCGCATCAACTAAAGAGCCAACTGAGATGCCTTACGAAAATCGTCGCAACAGGGCATACATCGCTCGTCGACTCTATACTGGGAAAAAGCTCTACAAGACGTTAAGGTGGACAATCACATCTTCCAGGGCATCAAGAAGCTTGCTGGTACATACATGAAATCGTATATCTCTGGGAATTTGAACTGAGCGCTCATTCAGCCAAGACGTGTTTTGGACAAGCTCTGTAAAGAAAAAACAAAAACAATCAAATCATGTACTTTACTTTACTTTATATGACTTACAACTAGAATCTAACACCAACCGGACATATTTCCCGCTAACGCTCTCTAATCCACTACTCCTTGTGCACAAAGATCAGAAAACAGCGCTGTCCTTCCATCGGACTTTGGGCCTTTGGAGATGAAAACTGGGTGACTCAGTGGAGGCATCAACAGTTTTACATCTGGCAAAAACAAAATCAAAACCTCAATTTCGGGCAAACTAAAAATGACCACCATGTATTATGATAATTTTGATCGATATTCTGCCTCAGGAAAAGATTATAATTGCAGCACGCTTTTTCGAGTCCCTAAAAAAAATACTTTTATTACTCATAATGTTGATTTTAAATGGATGAAATGACACGGACTAGATCCAGCACTATAAATTTAAAATAATTATTAAAGTAAAAAAAAACTTTATATGTTTTATAAATATAAATGAAAATCAAACAAAATGTTCTTTAAATGAAAAACTGTATAATAAAATGTATACTACATGAATCAAGTAGTATACACTGAAAATATATAGATATGTATAATTATATTGTATGTTATAATATCTAAAAATATGTATTTCACATAAATTCAAGATTATATATACAAAAAGTACTTACATAGTTGTAGTGCCAGTCATTCAGTGAATTTTCATATGTTTAACATGTTGTTTACATATAGAATGTGCTGCTAACGATATTTTGAGTTGAATTGGCAAAGTATATAGAAATGCATTGCAACGTGTACAATTTATACATTAGTGCCGTTTTAGTTTTGCCAAAAACGTGTCTTTCGGAGATGACACCTTATTTATGAACGAATATGTTTTTTGAGACAATCTAATCAAGTATAACTTTAATTAAATAAGGCCGATCACATAAATTTGAAAGAATTAATTCATTAAGAGCGATATGTTATACTAACTATACTGATCCAAAGTGTCGAAATGTGCTACTTTTAATAATATCACAACCCAACTTTAAAGTCATTCGCCTAATCATGAAAAAATAGGTAAATATGATGTCTATTTAATTATTTATAATTTTGTTTGTTTTTTTAAAAGCGTATTGAAAAAAGTGTAGACCAATCGTATTATTTTGCCGAAATTTCCGCAATTCTACAAATTGTAGTACAATCGTTTTTATTATAATATGATGATATTTAACATGTGTTTTATATTTTACAAAATAATGTACATTAAATCATTTGTATATTTGAATAAGTAAAGAAAAAATAAATAATAATGACATGATAATTGAGCGCACTGTTGTAAAGTTGGGCTAGAAAGAAATTGCCATAGCATTTAAGTAAAACACGTTGTGTTAATTTGTAAATTTAAATCTGCAAACTGGTTTGCATTTTTTTAAATACAATGTAAATGCAAGCGGCAAGTGCACAGATTAATTATAAGATAGATTTATATTTGGACACAGATTGAGATAACGATAGGTGCAATAGATGTGTATGTAATGTTGTATATATTTGTATGTATGTATGTACTACATGTTTGTCTATCTATGAATAACCTACCTTAATTTTATTACATTAAACGATAGTGTGATCGAGATTATAGTGCAAAATTGTACTTAATGAGGCGCAGCTTGAAAAAAAACTACACAATTTTGTCACTGATAATTTTGTAGTACTAAGTTTCAGTGGCTAAAACCCCTATAACCCTTTTAAGGATGTTTCAAGTGTGTATGAAACTTTTTTATAAGTCATAATAAAAAAAAAAGTTTTTTTTTTTAAATGCATTATAAATTTTACCCCAATCGTCCCAAAAAAGGAGTTATAAAAATGGTCAAAACGGGGTGTTGGTCTAAAAAAACATAATGTTCAAATGTGATAATCTGATAAATTTGTACTATGTTTTTCGGGGCTAAAATAGTTTTTGGGGTTGAATCCCCAAAAACATATTACTTCAAATTATCAGGAAGAAAATTCGAATATTTTATAGTTTTTTTTTTAGAGTACCAAAATGTTTTGATTACCTCATTTTTGACTATTTTTAGGACTCCTTTTTGGGGAGATAGGGGTAACATGCACTTATTTAAAAAAATCAATTATTTGACTTAAATTTAACTTTTTTAATATTACTTCAAATAAAAAAGTTTCATACAAACTTAAAACCCCCTTAAAAGGGCTGTGCCCCACAATGTACAATTCAGCCGATTATAGTTATAGATCGAAATGTGTCGAAACATCTTTTGAGTTCTTTGGTAGACATTGAAATTGACTACAAATTGTGATTTTTTTATTTTATTATCTTATGCGTTTGTGCATCCTAATAATAATGACAAATAAAATGTACCTGTGTTTGAAAGCAGCGGCAAAATCTTCCGTTTAAATTTACATTACATTACATCATTGGATCCTGTAATCCCTTGTGGGACGAGTGGTCAGGTCATGCTAATGTGCTGTTTGTGCTGTGCTACTCCTATTGGAGCTACTGTGCTCTAACACCACACTAATCCCCGATGGTTAGGAGTCTTAATTTGCCCGTACGCGACTCTAACAACTTTGTAGGGCAAATGCGCATATTCTTTGAGATGACTCATCACTTATTGTTCTATTCAGGGTGCATGTGTATATGTTAAGTGATAGCATAAATGTTTCGTTATTCCAAATCAATAACTTATTTCAGAAATAGGATATTAATAGCAAGAGGAACCTAATGATTTAAAGTGCTACATTCGAAAAACACTTCGGTCTGCCGGCCGGGATTGAACTGGCGACCTCCCATAGCCAGGCCAACGCGTTAACCCACTCGGCTATGGCTATGGTTATGGGAAACACACACACACTCAAAATTCATTTTTTTTTTTGTTTTTTTTATTATTATTTTTTTTTAATTTTTGTTATTTTTATTTTAAAAAAATATATTTTCGGCTAATTGTTTTTCGGCCAATTGTTTTTCGGCCATTTGTTTTTCGGACAATTTTATATATTCAGAGTGCGATCAAACCATCAAACTCTCCTAAGACTTTTTTAATAAAATACGAAAGGCTTGATTTTCTAAAAATATTATAAATGTTTCACTTATTATTGACAGTGATTCAAATGCTATTGGAATGAGTTTTCAAGGTCATTCACCTTCAGAGTTCACGTCACTGCCACCTTTATTGTGGAGCACGGAGCCAAATCAGGTGAATACGGTGGGTGGCCAATCACAGAAACATGTTTTTGTGTCAAATATTTGTATTTGTTTTATTTTTGTATTTTTCATTTTATCTTAAATAGTGTAGTACACATCGGGCGAATACCTTTCCCTTGTGCAAATCTTCGATGAGAATGGATTGAATAGTCACGTACGACATTCCCAAGGCCTCTGCTATCATCCTGATGGGAGCATTTCGATCTTCTACAATTATTTCACGAACTTTTTGGATGCTTCAGGTGTTCGAGTGGTGCGCGATGGTCCTGGACGTTCGTCGTCTTCAATAGATTCCCACCCGTCTTGAAAACAAAACAAACAACAATCACTCCCAACATAAACTTGTTTCATCTTTTCAAACGTTTGCGCGGCAGATATGCCAAGTTTGGAACGACGGCGAAATTATTTGTGTATTATGAGAACAGTTATAACATTGACATTTTGCAATATTTTTTAATCGATTTCCTAGTGTTGGTAGAAAAAGGCTAACCTTCCCAACAATTATAAATATGTTAGTACAATTATAAAGATATCGCTACGACAAACAAAGTTATGGTTTGAGTCTGAGGAGAGTTTGAACGCACTGTGTATAAAAAAGAAAAACCATTCTGCACAATATTTATAGTTAATAAGAAAAAAAATGAACATGTATACATTTTTAATAATATCCATTGGAAATAAAACGAATTGAATTAAATTGACTTATGACATGTAATCCACGAACGGACCAATTTATTCATAGGACAGTTAAAATAAAATATAGTTTCTCCAAAGTCGTACTCACCAAGTTTTTCAATTAGGTGCCATTTGACATGTTAATTACAGAAACATAACCAAATTCCACTCTATATGCCTTTTTTAATGATGTTATCATATTTTTTTAATCATTTTTGTTCGTATTCAAATTTTGAATTCGACATTGCGAATTTGTTATACTTTTGTACGTTGGTACAACTGCTACCGTGTGAAAAGTCAACGAAGATTCAATATGGCGCATTCTTATATAACCTATTGGTTATGTTTCAATATAACCTTACGACTTATAAGTCATATAACACAGCGGCCATATTTGATTTCACTTCAAGTAAAACAAAATATTTGCCAAATAGGTCGAATTTGCAAATAGTCTATTTTAGAGAAAAAATACATCCTGTTAGAATCGTAAAGATTTCCTCTGGCAATTCCAGTGCATCGTACAATCCTGTAGTCACCACAAATCCTTTTAGTTCCACTAAGTTTTTTTACTACCACGATAGGTGCGGCGGCGCAGGATGAAAAATTGCCAAGTTTCTCTAGTCGGCATAGTTCTTCGTCAACTGGGTGAAGATAAGCATATGGCTTTTATAGCACACTGCTCCGGGTTTTAGATTCAATGTGGCCTTATTTTTGGTACACTGGCTAAGGGATTTAAAAAATACATTAGAAAATGACGCTTGAAGTTCTGCGATGAATGAGTGGTGATTTGTAGTAGAAATATGTGCATATTTTTGAACCGTTACTGCGTTGCAGACTCCGTTCAAAGGTACTGGCCAAAATTCAAAGATATTGATCTAATCAAGTAGAGTAGATTGATACTCCGAATTGATGACACGTAGCAAGGCGCGGTAGCACTAATTCCGTTAAACTGGAAACTGTAGTATCAAGTTCAGGTTACCACCTGATGCGTTTTGGGCAGAATGACCAGGAACTGTACCAGGGGAGATTTTTTCAAGTGTCTACGGAGAAATTGGTTGGCGTCGTTAATCGTGACTGTGACAAACTTCCTTTAATCGATTAATCGATAATCGTAATCGATTTTAGATACCATACAAACTCTGTTGGTCTTAGAAGACTTTGGTTTCCGGTTTGTCCAATGTTTCCTTGAAGACGTTTTGGGAACAGCTGGTGGTCTATCTCGTGCGCTAGATCGGTGGGTGCTGGCTTTGGACACTTCGTTGAAAAATGTATGTACAAACGGAAACGATGTGTTTGATAAAGATGACTGGTGGAATATTTTTTTATGATGAGATACTCGAATTAATCCGTTAGTGTCGACAAGGTTATTGAACCTGCATCAGTATCTAATATATTCAGAAGACGTGTTCTAATTTGGGCATCATAAGCCTGCAATACACAAATGAAAATTAGGCATTAAATTGAAGGTGATAAAGTCTACATGCGACTGCTTCATCAACTTTAAACAGTTATACATCGTGTTGAAAATAGATTTTATTTTGTCCGAAAATCTTTTTTAAATTTGTTCACGATTCATTTCAGTGTTCATTAAATAAGATGCAGTTCGATTTGACGAATTCATACCGAAATGGCTGAGTGGTAAGTTGGCAATGATAATGCAAATATCCTCAATAGCAATCAATGCTTCATTGTACATAGCGTCGCTAAATGTTATCGTTGCACCGTGTACGATGATGATGCAATATATCATCAGTCATTGAATCTTTGTGATTATCCCACAATATCTCTGCTCGGGCTGGGAAACATGTAGTCAACACTATAGCGAATAGTAGACGAATTTGTATTGCTGTACAGTTCAATGCTGCTTAAGCAAGCATACATTCTCACTGGTTGTCGTCTTCCAGCAATCCGAGTGCAAGGCATGCATCTTTATACGTTGGATACTGTTGCCCATTACGTATATCTAGAAATGACAATGGGCCAGTAACATAACCCAACAACAGAAGAAGATTAAAGCACTCGGTCTGCATTGGATTGACTGTAAATACTCGCCCCAAGGTGTTTGATTTAAATAAATTGAGACATTCATCAACTGGTGAGCCTTGCTTGCAGGGCGTCCATTTATTTGTTTGAGCCCATGTGAAATAGCGTGGTACTTGTGAATAGAGTAATGTTCGGGCAAATGCACCGCAATCATCCGCAAGATTACATAATTCGAAAAATTCACTGAGTGTAGTTTTTGGTGGATTTATAGCACGATCAATCGCTGTCTCGTTCGTGAAAAATACACGCTAACCGTTTTCAAAATGGACGGCTAACTGAACAACTGCTGGATCCCGTTCATGAATTGGAAAACCAAAGATACGCCAAGCAGCTTCATTGGAGCTGATGTACCGACCAATTTGGTAGAGCGTTTTTTCATCATTTTTATTCACTTTAGGAGCATTCACATTGGTATTTTCCACTCCTAAACACAGCCGTATCACTACCTTTATGGACATACTCGTACTTGCAAATGTATTTGATGCTCTTCACAGAGCTGCAGAACTCAACATTAATATGTGCATTGAATGTCTTGCTCAGCAGAGACGAATATGGTACCACCCAACGATTGTCAATGTCTGTGTTGCTGATGTTTTTAACAAATGATCTTCCGCTATTATTGGGATTTCTTCGACGATATATTGGATATCCGTCTACATTTGTGATCGTGTCGTTAGTGAAATCTTTCGGGAAATTTTTAGTACACTTTCCATCTGTCATGCAAGGCGATGAACGATTAAGAGCAGCACATGGGCCATGAATCATGTTTGCTGTAACAATATAAAATGTGTGCATGAGGTAAAATCCTCGCTTTTTCCACTCAACCGAATACAGTCAGCAACGTGTGGGACCGAATACATGTAATTTAGTAATGAAACTCATTAAAGACCTCAACTTTTGTATGAACACACGTGCTGAAATATCATGATTTATTGTATTTTGGCCAGGCAATAGCAAAGATGTAATGTAAGATGTAAGATTACATCTTTTTTTACATGTGAACGTGATAAATAAACACAGTCGTTCATATTCGCGCACGAAAGTCAGAGCATCCTGTATATATTCCTGCATATGACGTGGACTGCCTACGTACGATGATGGTAGAATGACAGAGTTACCAATTTCGGCGGCGTCGGCTTTGTTGACAATAGCGTCTCGCAAGTGAATGTACTCTTCTGCACGCAGCTTGAGTTGATTATCGTAAGTATCGTAGTCTTTCGCCCTCTATCTTCGCGTACATGTCGACCATGAATTGTTGACAAAGCTCACGACATCGAAGAATGACGTTGTCCATTTTTAATATAATATATTAATAAATATTAATTTAAATTTAAATTTAATTTAAATTTCGTTTAATAATTTAATTGTTTTGTTAAATTAGTAATAATCAAGTTCATAATGAATGAAGTACCTGATACGGGATCTCGTTGTTTAATATTTATGCAATATCCGTCTTGTCCCTTCCAGAACATTAGCGGATATTGAAGAGCGTCATATGAACGGTGTATATCAGCAATGAACTGAAGATTATTATTTCTTCTACGAATCACAATTTCTCGTGCACCTGTACGGTCGCCAACCATGATTCCAGCAACGTCGTCAACAACAATCTACGAATGTGCTCTCCCGCTGGTGTTTTATCAGGATTAATGACAATTGCTTCATAATCGCTTTGCAATTTGTGCATGTGTGATTTGAATATGTGCTCATTCAATAGAGCGTCCAGCTCGCCGACGATGCGTCTGTCAAAAAATGAATCAAGGTTATTGTAGTTACAACGTGCATCCACGCGATTGGCAAGTGCGCTGCCAGAATCCTCGCCGCCCATAAAGTAGATCTGTAAAAATGTATATGGTTCGTTTGGCATTGGCAGCAATTTATGATAAACTTAGCCTCTGATTTTGAATGTAGAATTGTATTGTTGACAATTTGCATTAGTATTTCAAACTATTTCTGTTGCTCCGAACGATGTCATTTGAAAGCATGAATTAAATGTTCGAATTGACTTCAGAAGTAAACCGTTCAATGGTTCAGGTGGTGTTATAATTTCAGGCAGTTGCATCTTTTCTGACGTGCAACACATCCCGGCTGGCTCATTTTTGAATTTGAGAGCATGGCAATGCGGGCATTCCTTGTCCATAGCACCAATTACCACTTTTGATTGAGCATAATATTCATACTCTCACGCGCATCAATATTTTGTTGCTGTATTTGTTCTTCGGTTCCTTGGGCTTTTGTAGTTCGCAAGCTTCTAGATCTACTTGTATTACGGCTCTAATTAACCCCTTTGCGTTTTTTTTTTGGTATTGTTCACTGTACAAAACACACATAGATAGAACTAATTAATTACTTAATGATGAAAAACACCGATTTTTGTTTACCATTTGCAACAAAATTTTCGATATAAATAAAATAAAAAATATGGATTTTATAATAAATGTATAAGAATAATTTATACGTACAACACAATAACCGTTGTTGGCGGGAGCTCGTGACACGTGTTGAGTACTTTTGAGGTTATATAAATCACTTAATTAACTAATCGCGCGAATTACACTAAAAATTTATAATTTTTATTAATTTATTGTCCAGCAAATTAATAATACATTTACTTGAGAATATAGTTAATATTAATATTAATAATAATGGCCGAAAACTGTGGAGGGAGTGAGAGAAGACTTATTGTGTGAGAGAAACCGGGACCGGCTTCGGTATCATCCCTATTCCGTGCTGTTTACTGGGACGTGACACTGGGATAGTCTGGTAAATGAGTGTTGATCACGGGATAACTTACCAAGTGATAATTGATATGTTATGTGATAGAAGGGTGAAAATTTAGGGTTGTATGTATTTTTTTATAAAAAAATAAAATTTGTCAAAAAAATAAAAAATAAATGTTAGGGGTGGACAACCCTTACCACTTAGGGGTATGAAAAATAGATAGTAGCCGATTCTCAGACCTACTGAATGTGCATATAAAATTTCATAAGAATCGGTTAAGCCGTTTCGAAGGAGTATGGTATCTAACAATGTGACACGAGAAGTTTATATATTAGATACTATAGAGAAATTCCGTATACCCACATCTATTTTATAGTAAATTATAAAATATTGTATATATAATTAATTATTTATGGCAAGTCATGTAATGTATTTTTATATATAATATGATCAATGATCAACGGAAAGTCCGTTATAGTTGTTGAATGCTTTATTTTAAATTGATCGCTAATTCAAACGAATGCCAAGAATTAACTATACGGATTTAAGAGTATATAAAATTAATGTTATAGTCAGCACATTAATAAATGTTAGCAACATTCCTAATTAATGTAATATGTTTAAATATGTTAGCTGCATAACTTTAGAAACGTGTAAATAGTTGCGCTCTGAACAAGTTATTGACTATCGAAAGTATATCAGTTTTTTCTTCTGTATAAAAGTTCATTATGTGTTTCATTTCAGAGGAGCCATTTTGTGACTAGTTTTTGTACCTTCAGTCAAAAGTGGTATCATTTATACATCTCTGAAGGAGATACTACTCCTCTGCCTTTCTTTTCGCATATAAATGTTCATTTCCATGAATTAAATTGATGAATAATTCCTATTGTTTTAATTAGATTTATTAATATAGATAGATTTATAGCAATTTCCATGAAATTACTGCTAACATTTTAAATAATTATATATAATATATGTATAGTTATATGAAAATGCATTTCAAAGTGTATATATATAAAATAGCATATTGCATATCCCCATAAATGGTTGGTTTATCAATATTATTACTGCGAAAACCACATTTGTGCATTATTTACCAAGATGGAACCGCACGGAACGTGTTGACTCTCCAGAAAAGGTAACATAGTTTCGCGTAATATACGATAAATATACAAATGCAAATAAATTTCAAATTTAATTTGAATATTATGCTGATTCAATGATATATAAATATGTATTTATAACTGAGTTGATGCTTTATGAATATCATATATTTAGCATATAGAAAATATGTGATAATCATAAAGCATCAACTTTATATGTTATTCTCAATTTTTTTGCCGCTGATAAATTTAGTGCCAAGATGGATATCATATTGAGTGTAACACATCAACTCAGTATATGTATGCTATCATAATATTTATGTTCCCTGTAAACTGCAATATGACCTATTTGCTGAATATTTCCCTTTTCTCCTTGTTTTGAAATGCATTATATTCTGTAAAAATCCAAATCTGCAAATGTTTATACTGTAAATATCAGTATGAGTAAACTTGTAAAAATCGAAATATGTACATTTTAATTGTAAAATTCTAAATCAGTTTTTTTTTTAATGTAAAAATCCAAATCTGTTAATGTTCACTTACCTTCGGAATTCCGCGTTTCATTAAAAAAAGTTTGAAATTAAAATGTTTCATTTGACAATAGGGATTTAAGTGAAGGTTCTCCTCAAAATCGACAAAAATAATCGAACATTTTTGTTTGCAGTTTTGTATACCTTATTATGCGCGTAGAATAAGTTCCAACAGCGTCAGAAAAAGTTTTTTTTACACGACCAGGAACAATATTTTGCGATTTACATCAAAAAAAACCTAGTCAAAACTTTAAACGCGTTTTCTGAGAAACACTCTTTTTCAAGCTGGCCGGTAGGATTTCTGCAAAACTACTGGACGGATCCAATTGATTTTAAAGAATATTAAATTTATTGGAGCTTGAACCTAAATGCATGAACTTTGAAGAGTGAAAAAAACGTGATAAACGGTACTTAAAATTCAAATGACCGCCATTTTGTCAATTTTTAACTTTTTTTCGATTTTCTTGGTTTAAGCTCCAACAAATATCATATATTTTTAACCAGCAGGTTTATCTAGAAGGCGAGCTCTTTGTATTTAACGGCCATAAAAATATTATATTAGGAACTCGCTCAAACCTAATATTGTTGTCAAAAGCACGTATATGGTTTATGGATGGAACATTTCAGGTCGTTTCAAAAATAATGAGGCATAGTTTTAGTGTTTTTGGTCTTATTAATGGCCAAGTTGTCCCGCTTATCTTTTGGTTGATGAATTGACACGAGTGGTCTGCGATTTAAATAGAGTACGAATAAAGCGTCAAGTAGTTAATTTTAAAATGACTTCCTAAAAATTCAAAAACGTGCTCTGAACAATTAAAACCTGTGCTTCAATAAATTAAAAAATGACCTCCTATTTATTCAAAATCGTGCACCGATAAAAATAAAACGTCCACCGATAAAAAATGTGTGCTCCAAAAAATTCAAAAACGTTCTCTAAAAAATTCAAAATTGTGCTCCAATAATTTCAAAAATTACCTCCAATAAATTCAAAAACGTGAACCGAAAAAAACAATTGAGCTCCTAAAAA
>JANSTU010000003.1:9549-26744 GCA_027564075.1 Bolitophila hybrida
TGTATATGTTCAAATTCGATAATAAAAAAAAAAGTTAGTTGAAAAGTCAAACCGTTTGTGTTTTATTAAAAAAAAAAAGTTGAAGCGCACCTATTGAAAAACCCTTTATATATGTGAAACCTAAAAAAACAATTAAAAATAAAATAAACAAAATAAAAACAATTCAATAATTATAAATACTATATAATGCATCTCAAAAATAATAATTCAGATCAAAATCATTGGATCCTGTAATCCCTTGTGGGACATAGGGCCAGTGTGCGATGCCGCACACCGGATTCATTGACCAAAATAATAAATAAATAATGACGACATAATAATTTAATATTAGATGTAAAAATATAAATTATACAAATTAATATAAAAATGCGTAAGAAATTAAAGTAAATGTTATTTATTTATGAGTGCATTTTTTCTATAATGAACTCCAAAATATAAAAAAAAACTCGTTACCTCATTTCTTTAAAAAAAAGTTTTTATGCATTTTATTGGCACTTAATTATTTTGGCACTTAAATGTTTTTATCGGTACGCGTTTTGACACATAAATACAATTTTATTTTAAGTATTTCAAGGAAAATCAAGTGGAAAATTGATTAAATTATATAGAATATTAAATTGAGACCTAATTCCGCCCTCATATATAAACATTTCGTTTAACAGCTGCTAAGTTCAATATAAAAGAAACTTCTGTAAAAGCAATTCGGATTTCATGTTTTTTTGCCAAAAAACCTATACAAATAAACTGTTTTCATTGAGGACAAAACAACCCACATTTTTTCACAATTTATCCATTGCGAATAAAAACCAGTTAAATAATATAGTAGATTAAAACGTCGGGTTAACCCCAAGTGTGTTCAAACAAATCTCATTCGAATAGCCTTTATATCATATTAACCTTATATATAATGTACTATTTATGTGGTCTTCGAATAAGATATAACCACTTGTTTGTTGCCATATCACAAACGAGTAGAATAACAACACACCAAGAACAAACACACCCAAATACCAACACATACATATACAAAGTTTACATATGTAGAGGAAAAACCATCAAGCACGGAATGTCCGTTTTTCTTTGATTTGTCGAATTGCTTATTTGCGAATGAAATAAGCAAACATAAATATATTTTTTGTAGCCAGTAAAATGGCTTTTCCGAATGAGAACGAACTTGAAGATAATTACATGAAAAAAGCGGAAGAACATATGGAATCTTTACTAGCAAAAAATATTTAAATAAAACTGAGAATTTTGACTATAAAATACTTTTTTATAATGTACCTTTTAATAATTTGTTATTAAATTTAAAAAAGAATGTTAACAACATTTTTTCTTAAATACATACCTTTTGAACCTCCTGTTTTATCGTCAGCCTTGCTGTTCACCAACACAGATGTGGGTACACAATTGGCGAACACCACACACACTAAGAGGATGATGCCAACGGAGACACCGTTTGCAACAAGTTTAGCCATATCTACGGATCAAACTGAAGGCCGCGCTGTTCTAACTATATATTTTCGATTTTGTTTGATGTTTATTGTATGTGTTGAGCACTTTTTCGCTTTGAGCTTTTGTCACCTTGCAGCTAGTGGTTGTGAGTTGTCTTTAGCGCTGGGCAGACTAGGGAACACTGATATCTACGACGCAAAAACGCTGCCCTATAACAGGAACGGTTGTGTACTAAAAATATGCATATACTATAAACATTATATATGTATATATGTGTACTATATAATCTGTTTTCTTCGTTCGGCTGTACGAGCCACGATTCACGAGTTCTAAAAAAGCTTCGCGCATGATCAATACTTGAATGAACTTGATTTATTATCACCGGCTGTGGTAAACTGTTGCGTGCTGCTCTCCCGCACTGGTTTAATCAATCATTCAAGTTCTAGGATGTTTTATTTGCAATAAAACATATTGAGAAATGTGAATAAGATGTCTTTTATTTATCACTCAACACTATGTTTTTTCAACTACATTAATTTTTTTATAATTTTGTTTACAAAAAAATTCAAATTAAATATAAGCTTAGTTATTAATTATTATGATTATTTAATTATTATTATTTAGATAAATATTAGGAATACGAAATACAAGATTACATAATTAATTACACGTGAAATAATGAACTTAATTAATAACTCATATATATTTATATTTAAAGTAATAAAAATAGATAAAGTAAGTTTTTGTTTAAAAAAAAAATAAATTAAAAAGCATTTACGCAATGTAATTAATAATTTAAAAAATGCGAATGTGGTGCCATCTAGCGGCGAACAGCCAAACTGGCAATTTCGATAAATTCGAACTCTCAACACTGCTCGCACCCATGCACATGCGGAACGTACGTCGTGAATAAATTCTCGCGAACAACTCTTTCCGGTTAAGAAATTGACAGACCAACATCGTAAAAATGGTACGTCGCAAATTTATCGAATTTATTCCGTAAAATCAGTGAACCTTTCATGAATATGTGCACAAAACTAGATTCCCGACATATATTATCAAAATTCCCGTCTGGATGATTGTTTTTTACTTTATTGAATTTTGTTGCAATGTTCCCGAATTTGTTCGCAGACACCGTTTAGAGGTTATGTTCGTTGTGCAAAAGTAATAATTTGTGATTTTTATAGGCAAAGCGCACCAAGAAGGTCGGAATCACCGGTAAATATGGTACCCGTTATGGTGCCTCCCTGCGTAAGATGGTGAAGAAGATCGAAATCACCCAGCACAGCAAGTACACTTGCACGTTCTGCGGAAAGGTAAACATTCAACTTTAGACTCGATGAATATTTAGACTAATTTTGTGTTATGTTATCTTTTTAGGATTCGATGAAGCGCGCCTGCGTTGGTATCTGGTCCTGCAAGCGGTGCAAGCGCATCGTAGCCGGCGGTGCCTGGGTTTACTCCACCACAGCCGCTGCTTCCGTCAGATCTGCAGTCCGACGATTGCGTGAAACCAAGGAACAATAAACTGTGTTTTTCGTTCCATGGTGTACCATTGATGTTGCGTTATATGTGCGCATCTGAAATGCAGAAAATGTGAAAATCCTTTTTTATAAATAAATCTCTGTTATTTATGAAATCCATCAAAATATTGTGTTGTGGTTTTAATTGTGTGATTTATAGACCATGAACTAAGTGGTTTGTGAATGTTTTTTTTTAAGTACAAATCTTCAAAACATAGTCACACAAATTGTAAGATTTGTTTTAATTTCTTTATGCGTTTATGATTTGTAATGCCACAGTTTGTTTATTTTAAACACTTGTAAATAACTATTTTAAATTGTAAACAGTTATTACTTTACATTTGTATCACATTTTATTACTCAAATACGTACATATTTTAAAATCCGAAGTGAAAGAATCCACATAAAAGAAACTGGAATACCTATAGGTTGAGATGGGTCCGGATCAGATACTCAAAAATACATTTTCGCAATCATCAAAAAAAAAAATCAGAGTGGCTTCTTAAAACAAAACCATTTACCATATATATTTTACGTCGTTTCCTTAAAAAAATGTTAAAGCATTGGCATTTCCGTTGAAATACATTTTATTTGATTTGAGGAGGTTCTATCTATGTTTTAATGTTAATCGTGGAAACAATCTATATATTAATCAAAACAAACAAAACCAATGAAATGTACAAACAACGTTTAATATATATTCATCATAGATCATAGTATAGGTAAGAGATCAAATGAGCAATCTTTGACCAATGCATTTTGTTCTTGTAGCCCACCTCACTTAATTTTACATGAAAGTATATGAATCAATTTTATGAAATCTGCAACACATAAAAATGTTATTGATTGTTGCCTTATCTTATCTTTCACATAACAACACACATTCTAAATTAAATAATTATTAAACATATTTATTCAGATGTAAAAAAGGTTGTTTCCAAAGTCTACTTAAATATTAACAAACATTTCATTATACTAACTTTAAAATCAGTCTAGCATTGTATTTATAGAGAAATAGAACTTTGTTTTGAGCTTAGGGGCTTAAAATAATTTAAATGCCCTTTAATTGAAATATTACACCCTGTGTTCCGAAATTTAGTATAGATCGATCGACATAATAAAAACACGCGTACATTAAAAGCTTTTAGTATCATGTACGCGGTTAACATGTACCCATCATCGTCACCATCAAAACGAAGACGTTGGAGTTCTAAACTTCGAAATGTGATCTATGCCTCTATTATTGCCGCAATTGTTAGATGAGATTTATTTAAACAAATAAACGATTTATTTTTGAATTCAATTTTAAATCTGTTTTTAGTTAATCGTATATCTAAAATTGTATTTCTTCATTGAAGTACCTGCAGTTTTTGAGACATTCGAGAGATCCGCTATCAAAGTGCCACGCAAGTACGATGAAATACGTCTCACGGAATGGACGGCAGCACCAAAAATTCCAGAGAATTTGAGTTTGGTCGGTGAATTGGGTAGACATTTTTTTATACATATTTTATATGACAAAGGATTTTTTGAATAAATCATCACCTACTTTAGGTAAAGCGGTTTTTATTCCCGAAGATCAGCATGATAAAATGAACGAGCTCTTCAAGGAGAACGAGTTCAATTTAATGGTCAGTGACATGATCTCGGTAAATCGTTCATTGAATGACGCTCGGAATCTCAAGTAATATACAGATAAAAATCGCATCACCTATATTATCTTAAATCATCAAAATTTTAGCTGCAAATCAGTTTGGTATCCGAGTCACCTGCCCACCACCGCTGTAGTGATTGTATTTCACAACGAGGCCTGGTCAACGCTTATTAGAACGATCTGGAGTGTAATTAATCGATCTCCACGATCACTTCTAGTAGAAATTATACTGGTGGACGATGCCAGTGATCGGGATTTCTTGGGGGAACAGTTGGACAAGTATATAGAAACGTTGCCGGTGCGCACAATTGTATTGCGAATGGCCAAACGATCAGGGTTGATATCAGCTAGATTATTGGGTGCCAAGCATGTTACGGTAAATAATAGAAGAACTGTATATATAGTATTCTACTAAATATAGGGCATGTGTTTTTTTAGGCTCAAGTAATCACATTTCTGGACGCTCACTGTGAATGCAATGAAGGCTGGCTAGAACCTTTATTGTCACGCATAGCCATTGATAGACATACTGCTGTAAGTCCTATTATTGACATTATTTCTGCAAATACATTTGAGTATATCACCTCAGTATCAAGTGTATACGGAGCATTCGACTGGAATCTTCGATTTAAATGGTAAGTATTTCTATGATCTTTTCCTAAAAACTATAAAGTCAAGCAATATTTTAGGGCAGAAATTCCGCAAAGAGAATTAATCCGTGTGAACTATGATGATACTGCTACGATTCGATCACCAACAATGGCTGGTGGTCTATTTTCCATTGATCGAGAGTTTTTCTATGAAATGGGATCGTACGATGAGAATATGATGATCTGGGGTTCTGAGAATTTGGAAATGTCCTTTCGTCTCTGGATGTGCGGTGGCACAGTTGAAATTGCACAATGCTCTCGTGTTGGTCATATCTTTCGCAAGAGAACACCATACACATTTCCTGGTGGAGCTACACCGGTTATTAATCATAATACTGCTAGATTGGTGGATACATGGTTGGATGAATGGGCACCATTATACTACAAGACGAATCCAGGTTTGTGTTCAGATTATTTTAAAAACTTCGATTAACTATGTAAAATCTTGCACAGATAACAAAAAAACTGACATTGGCAACCGCGATGTAAGTGATCGTCTGGCACTACGCAAAAGCCTTAAATGCAAGAGCTTTGAATGGTATCTTGAAAACGTGTATCCTGAGCATCGTATGCCGGAAAGAGACAGTCTCTATATTGGACAGGTATTTTTTTTTTGTTAAATTTACTTATTTCACGAATTCTGTGATGTTTTAAATTTTTCTTTCAGATTCGAAATGTGGATTCAAAGAAATGTATCAATTCGCCAATCATCGAAAATAACAAAGAGATTATTGGAGATTGTTTGAGCTTATGGTCTTCGCAGGTGTTTGTGCACAATAAAGATGGTGAAATTGTAATAAATGGAAAGTGCTTAGATGGAACCGTAGTCGGTAGTCCGATTACGTTAGAGCTGTGCCACGGATTGCAGGGCAACCAAAAGTGGAATTTCGATGAAGTGGTAGAGTTCTTTTTATCTATCATAATATACACGCAGCTAAAATGAAATGTTCTTGTTTTTAGCATAAAACGATTATACATTGGACTACAGGTGAATGTGTTACTCATTATCGAGATCATGAGCCGCACCATGTATTTTTGATGCCGTGCGACCAAACAGACCGTCAAAGATGGACCATGGTAAAACACGATGTAAAATAAATTAAGTACCTTGCAAAATGTAAACAAAATAATTGTTAATATAAATATATTTTTAATATAATGTAAATGAATTCGATTGGATTATTTATGAACTTTGTTGCCATTTGTACTGCGATCGTTGCATCCACTGTTGACCCTCAGTATTGTCACACGGTTTCATCACAGGTGTTGATGGATCATCCTTTGTCGGTTTGCTCAAACAATTTCCAGAGCTTAAATTTTTTATTGTCTTTTTCTGCAAACACATTTTTACGTAATTTTATTGCAAAATCATAATAATAAATAATATAAAGCATTTGTAACCTCGTAGTCATACTCCCACTCTTGGGTGCCCTTCATATAGTGACAACGCACAAGTTTAACGGATCCAAGTGCAGTGGTCGCGTCTAAGCAGTCATCGTTGTTCAAGATTTGATTGTGCTTGGTTATCAAGAACAATTGCGTCCGTCCTTGGCTGTGACAAGGACTTGAGCCTACTATTAGGCCCTCCTTACGACCCATCGTGTCTAGACATTTTCCAGAATCAACGTTTTGGATCTAGAACAAATAAATCAAACCATCTAAATTCCAATTAAACAAAACTATCTTTCTGCAGCCTTACGTCACCCAAGAAATAGTAATCAATTGGCATTTGAGTCTCAGGATATACATTCTCCAGATACCAACGGAAGCTTTTGCATTTGAGTCTGTCGCGTAATTCCTTGCGTTCACTTACATCACCAGGACCTGATCTATTTTTACCCGCAGTAACATCACTGTAAAACTCTGACCACTCGTCCATCCAGACTGCAGCAACACGTGCCAGATTACGTTGTACAACTTTCTGTCCGCCTCCGGGGAACGTGTATGGTGACTTACGCCTGAACACGTGACCCACATGAGAACAAGGTATAATTTCTAGGGTGCCACCACATTGCCATATCTAAAATGAATAAAGTGATTCAAATTTGATCATATATTTCATTCATTAATTTTTATACCCGAAACGACATCTCTAAATTCTCGCCTCCCCAAATATCCATACCCTCATCATAAGAGCCCAGCTCATAGAAAAAATCTTTATCAATTGATAAGAGTCCACCGGCCATAGTAGGCGATCGTATCGGTTCAGTTTTATCGTTATTTTTGCGCTTCATCTCTCTATCTGGAATTCTAAACCACCTAAAGTGCAATTTCCAACTGAAACCACCCCACGTTTCACCAGATCCGGCAACATAAGAAAATGTCTCAAAATTTATGACATCAATAATCGGACACACAACCGTCGATCGGTCCAAGGCAATTCTTGTGAGTAACGGCTCTAGCCAGCCCTCGGAACATTCACAATGTGCGTCCAGAAATGTAATAACTTGTCCGCTTACATGTTTTGCACCCAGCAAACGGGCACGAATTAGTCCGGAACGATTACCGGTGCGCAACACGAACGTAGGCACTGGCAACCTACTCACGTAGTTGTCAAGCTTCTCGCCTAGTTCCTCTGGTTCACTAGCATCGTCCACCAATATGATTTCCTTGAGAAGCGCACGTGGTGATCGGTTTATCACACTCCATACTGTACGCAATAATGTGGTCCATGCTTCGTTATGAAAGACAATGACAACAGAGGTGTTTGGCAAGACTGTCGGGTACTGTTTAAGTTTGCATCTGAAATATACCAATTTTATGTTTTGTAACACTTGTAAGGCTTTGTTTGTTATATTTTTTATTCCTTACGCTGGAAGTCGTACGTCTTGAAGTGATCTATTCAACGAAACCATATTACTTGCCATTAAATTAAATTGATTAACTTCAAACATTTCCATCATGCGTTTATGATGTTGAGGAGGTATAATAACAGGTTTTCCTAAAATTCTGAGTTATAAATACAGCTTTATAAGACAATTTATAGTTTATACCCATTTCACCGGGAAATCCATACACAGACTTAACGACCGGTGGTGATTGCCATTTCGTAAGCAAATTGCTAGGATATGTCCGCGGAATTATGAATTGCCAATCTAGATCACTGCTGACAATTGATACATCACTGTCCATTATATGTTCCTCATAATCCACAGATCCTTGATGATCTGCATGAGGTATCTTATTTAAAAGAATATGAGTTAGGAAAATATAAATACAGATAACAAGCACTCACTTCCTCTATTTCTATCTCAGTTTTAGGAGATGACAATCGATCATTTGAGTCAATCTGAATGGAATAGTGAACCAACAACACAACATGAACAATCAACCAGACTAATGACGTCAACAAGACAATCCTGCACACATTTGTGCGTATCTTGCCACGAAACATTCTCGCAAAGCTTATTTTCACCATATAAATAATTTCGAAATTTATTTGGTTTTGCTAGTGTGTATCAAAAAGACGAACACGCTTTTTCTTAATTGATTCGCGTTTGTATTGTTCGTTAATTTCAGTCAATCACAAGCATAGCTGGTATATTAAATGTTCACTCACGTTAACAAAAGTTCTATACGTTACTCAATTATTCATGCACTGTCGCAATTGGATTTTTGGACCCATTTAAAAATATGAACTCAGCTTCGTTGCGTGTACGCACAAGATATTGGATAAACAGAATAACACAAATATACATATATACATATTAGTTTGAACAAGTGTTTAGACGCGTTATCTTTAAGAAATGTGCATATAAAAGAAAAGAGTCTTCAATAATAAATATTGGAATGTGATGAAATTATAATAATTTAGAAAAATTAAGAACTCACGCCTGGAAAAGGTGTTTTTTAAAACATATCCCTAATATCTTTGCTAATACACATTCAATGATGTTTTATATGTTTGTTTCCGGGTAAGTGAGGTTTTTAGTGCCCGAGTTGGAGAAGCAAAGCACTGTTCCATCATATGCTGTGAGACAAATAGGGCCCTGTTTCTGATTTACAATATTGCAACCATTTACCATCAAACTATAATATCATGATTTATAGTATTATTGACATGTAATAGAGCAAAACTAAATATGAATATGAATCTGAATAAAATTGATCAAATTTGATAAGTTCGACGTTACCTGAGGTGCTTTGTATGTGTGTTCATTTATTTTAATATTTAGTATGCTTCTTAGACTCTTATACCAGTTTAAACGCCGACTTCATTACAGTCCTAATTACTTGCAATATTATGCAATAAAACGCACTAATATAGTACAGGTAAAATATACGAAAATATGTGAAATAAAAGAAAAATTAGTGAGTTCAAATGAAACAGTGTTATAATCGTACAAAAACTGGTTGAGAATTCTGAACACTGCTTATCTAACTATTCTCACACAAAAAATTGTTGATGTATTGTCAATAATTATAGCAGTATTGCCTTTAATGTCTTTAACTGCGATTGGGCATTTTCCTTTAATGGATATGTAACTGTGTTCGTCCATCACAATGTCTACAAAATTCAAATTGCCGGCTGAAATACTTTGTAGACCCTAAAACCATAAAGATTAGTAGGCGCTAATAAAACCCTAGCGGTAAGAGGGCAGTTGTTTTAAAAAAAAATAAAAGACAATTTTTGAGGTGGGGGAGGTACCCAGGAATGTTAGGTATCATCTAAAAGGTATTTAAAATAAAATAAAATAAAATATGTTTAAAAAAAATCGGACAACCATTTAGAGAGATAGGAGCAAAAAGTAATTTTTCTATCTAAGGGTTAATTATTAACAGATGTATTTTTTTAGCGGTTCGTGGAAATTATGTTTTGGGCGTGGTGACAGTAAAAAGTAAAAAAAGTAATGGAAAAAAACAGATCATTCATAAAAAGCGCCCGGGAATTAGGTTTTGTTTTAAGGGTGTTTGTGTTTTTTTAGCATTAAAGGTATTGCAAATCTCTATTTTAAATAAAAAAGAAAAAAGAAATCAAATGATTAATGATTAACATGTGTTGGCCATGGGTACTATAGGGCACCATTTGTTAATTAGTAATAGAATGTTTCGGCAGAACAAGTTATTAGCCTATTTCTGCCTAGTTTGGAGATACGGCTGCTACATTGCCGCTTCCAAACAAGAGGTTTAAATTGTTATTCCACTAACTTGGACCATACACGCTGCCGTTGACCTCCTCAATAAGTTCTTCAGCTACCGTGCTAAAATGTACACCCGAACTGTACAAGTATTTGTCGACACAGTTTTCAGATGGATAGGTGACTTTTAAAATATTCACCAACACATCTTATTCTCACTCACACTACTCCCTGAGAAAACTACCGAAAATAAAGTCGATATTTCGCTTAGACATCGACATGCCGCATAAGTTTTGAGACACCGAAGTGCCTATAAACAAGCTGCCTGAAGACTCTTACCGAAATAAGAAGCACTCATTTGCTGCAATCAGTAATCCGCGCTAACTGGCTCCTCTGAACTTTACTCTATAAATGAGAATTTGCCACCGAGCTGCATTGCTTACCTGGTAATAAACAAAATTAGCTAGAAAAAAATATGTTTTTTTTATTGAACGCTCCTGAAAATCCTAATAAAAAAAATAGATTATAAACAACACATAACAAATATGCGTCTCTAAATTATTGATTTTATTTCTTTTTCTTCTTTTTAGTAAAATATTTAAATTTTAATTTATTTTTTGTATTTAATTAGGTCTATTATAAAAATGAAAAACGCATTTCTATATTAATACTTCCACCATCTGCAACATTTTTAGCAGGTTTTCGAGTCCGACAATAACACGTTGGCTGGTGTACGAAAGGTCGGGGTGGCTCAACATAAAAACGGCATAATACATGTAGCTAAACACATAGATGTTTTTCTTTCCGATTTCTCGAACAAAATGTTTAAACGGAAATATACCATTTTTATAGGGACAAATAAAAGGAAGAATAAAATGACAAGTTAATAATAATATTTAAAGAACTTCTTTCCTATGTGCCTCTCGTATGAATGAAACAAATACAATGTTTTTTTTATATTTCTCTTACGATACAATATAATTATGTATATAAAATCTCAACTAAAAATCGGTCTCTGCGTATACTTTCTTCTCTCTTAACAAATAATTTTAAACATAAAAACGCGCATTGTTTAGCTGTTAGTTCGACTGAGCTTAGGATGGAATGCAACTTAAACATGCTAATACTATTGCAATCTCTATTATTTATTGTTTATTGTTTATTTTTATTAGTAATACCCGTTGCACGTGGGCGGCTGTTTTCCGTTTTGTTCAGAAGGGTTTTATTTTGTTAACTGAATATTTCTAACAGTAATACTTTTCTAAAAATTGTATAATTAAAATTGAAATTAAACAGCAACAAATTGTTGATTCTTGTGCGGTCTCCCGAATAAGCTCGAGCATACAGTGATAGTTAGTAGGTTTTATAGGAAAAATTGTAATAAATTGCACCTTCACCAAAGAAAATATATAGTATTCTTGTTTATTAGAAAAAATATAACTCAGGAATTCGATAGATCTTCATAACTTAAAAGCTAAATTTGTTCTATGTACAAAAATAATAACGTTGCGTATAGCATTAATCATTTAAATATGTTCGCTTGGTCTAAATAAAAATGCTTAAGAGCGAATGATTGTTTTCGTTTAACATTTAAATTATTATGTTTATCTATTTTTTATTGTTTTGATCGTTAGGAGAGTGGTTATTGTGAATGTCGAAGAATGGCAAACTGCATAAGAGCCCTTAAGCTATTCAATTTAAAGTGATCTATCTAACCATATATTTAAGGACCGTCTTAAGCTAATAGTTATATATATGTATATATATATCTAATGTAAGCGTTCTTTATAAGAATGATATTGCTGATAATGTGTATGCGATTATTTTGATTGGTGATATACAAACACCACATGTGATTCTTGTGTTTATAACATCTTCAGAAAACTACGATATGCTCGGTATTTATATATGTGTATATGTGTGTGTGCGTGCGTTCGTTTTTTGTGTGCGTGTATCAAACAACGATACTGTAAACTGCATTAATTAATGTCTATAATATGTATACCATTTTTACGTAACACACACTACTACACAAAACTTATAAAGATACGATTCAAAGTCAGTACGTTGTTTTTGTGGTTTCTTTTTGTAGAAAAAAATCCCCGATATATAGTTCTTTTTATGATCATTTTGTGTTTTGAAGATCATTCCAAGCGGCATTGTTTATCCTCGTGCCTGCCATTTGAACTCAGACTTCATTAACCACTGTTGGCCTTTCGTGTAGTCGCAGGATTTTAGAAGCGGTGTCGATGGATCATCCTTGGTCGGTCGGCTCAGGCAATTTCCGGAATTTACATGTTTAATAGTTTTATCCTGCATACGAATTTTGTTATTACAAAATAAATTACAAACAAATATTCATCACAAACCTCATCGTCATATTTCCACTCCTGGTTGCCCTGCATACCATGACAACGTACAAGATTAACGGGACCGTGCGCACTGGCCGCATCCAGGCAATTGTCATCTGACATTATTTGATGACGCTTAGTGTAAGCAAACACTTGATTTCCGCCCAGTCCGTGACAGTAACTGCTGCCAACCTTTTCGTTAGCTTTTCTACCCATTGTGTCCAAACAATTTTGCGTCTCAGCGTTTCGAATCTAAATAATAATATTAAATAAAACTAATCAAAAGAATGGTATTCATTGAACTTACATCACCAAGGAAATAGTAGTCCAAAGGCATCTGACTCTCTGGATAGACATTCTCTAGATACCATCGGAAGCTCTTACACTTAAGTTTCTCACGTAACGCTCTGCGTTCACTCACATCACCGGCAGCTGCTTTTCGAGCACCTGTACATGTTATGAATTATAGATCAAACAATCTGCTCTGACATTTCTAAATAAGCTACACTTAAGACGACTTGTGATTTTTGTGATTGCAATGTTAGTTTTTGTACAGTTAAATCAGTTTATTAATAAATTCGTTATTAATTAATTATCAAAAAATATACATACAGATATGTGAATTAAATAATATTATACAGCTGAGTGATATTTAAAAAGCGCATGCGAAAACTAAAATTACTTTATAAATATGTAATTATTTATTATTCTATTAATAGCAGCATAAACCCAAAACTACGCACAAACACAAACAAACACTGGTGAACTGGTGAAACGAATAAAACTCAACGTGCTTAGAAACCTGGATTAAAACTGTAGTAAAACTCGCTCCATTCGTCAAGCCACACATCGACCAGACGAGCGTTATTGTGGTTAACGATTTGCGATGTGCCACCAGGGAATGAGTACGGCGTGGCCTTGCGGAACACGTGACCCACACGGGAACAGGGCAGAATTTCTAAAATACCACCGCACATCCATACCTTTTGTGTTGTCGTTGTCGAGCGTTACATCGAAGAGTAGTAGTTAAAAACGATGATATTTTTGTTAATTATTACAAATATTAGCATGGTAATTTACTTAAACTATATGTTAGAATTTTATGTTCAATATTTACTGCAGCAAAGTCGAATTTAGATGAGTTAAACGATAAGCTGCAGTATTTAAGAGGATGAGGGATTAGTTGGGGATTGTATAGGTCTTCTTGAGCAGAGCAGACTCAGCGCGCATTTTTTTGTTAGAGACGTTAAAAAAAGCTACGGTTAGTCATCAGTTTTCAGCTGACGACCATGCGTCCCCTCCCATCTATTAAATTCGAGGCTATTAATTTCAGCGACACACAAAATCAACTATGGTAGATGTAGAATGTAGTATAAATGTGTTGAAGGGCACGCAAACCTGGACTCATTGCATAGTAAAATTCGGCCCATTCGTCCAGCCAGACTTCTGCGACTCGGGCCGCATTGTGCAGCACAATTTTGGCCACGCCTCCGGGAAATGTGTATGGTGATTTATCACGGAAAACGTGTCCCACATGAGAACAGGGAATAATTTCAAGTGTGCCACCGCATTGCCAGATCTGCACTCGGTAATGTGTGATATTAATTCAAAAAAAATCGAAAGGAACCATTTTTCGGGGAGGACTATCACATAACAAAAGTAATCTATTGCAAAAAATATATTGTCTTGCTTACCCGGAAAGACATCTCCAAGTTTTCACCGCCCCAAATATCCATGCCTTCATCGTACGAGCCAAGTTCATAGAAAAAGTCCTTGTCAATAGAGAACAGACCACCAGCCATTGTTGGTGAACGTAACGGTGCAGTTTTATCATGATTTCTACGTTCCATTTCTCGGACTGGCACACGATACCATCGGAAATTTAATTTCCAATTGAAACCACCCCATGTCTGATCGGATGCGGTTACATACTCGAATGTTTCATCCGAAATGACATCAATAATTGGACACACTACTGTTGTACGGTCCACAGCAATTCTAGCAAGTAGCGGTTCAAGCCAACCTTCTGTGCATTCACAATGTGCGTCCAGGAATGTAATCACCTGTCCAGTAACGTGTTTGGCACCCAATAATCGTGCACGAATTAGACCAGATCGATTAACGGTTCGAAGCACAAACGTTGGTACTGGCAACATTTTCACGTAGTTGTCGAGTTTGGCACCAAGAAAATCTCGTTCACTAGCATCATCTACTATAATGATTTCCTTCAACAATGGACGTGGTGATCGATTGATGACACTCCAAACGGTACGCAGCAGTGTTGTCCACGCCTCATTATGGAATACAATGACAATGGAAGTTGTTGGAAGCTTTGTAGGGTAGTGTTTGAGCTTGCAACTGCAACAAAATAAAGCAAATTTTTATATTATGTAACACTTGTAAGGTTTTTCAATTCTCACTCTGGATTGCGTACATCGGTCAATGAACGATTTAACGAAATCATATCACTGGCCATCAAGTTAAATTGATTCTCCTTGAACATCTCCTTCATTCGAGCCTGCTGCTGAGGAGGAATTTTTACTGGTTTTCCTACAAAGATTGTTTTAATTATTTTTTGTATTATATTTAACCCGAAAGAGCAAACTTACCCATTTCACCGGGAAGTCCGTATACATTTTCGACAATTGGTGCCTCTCGCCATTTCTTCAGTGCATTACTACGATACGTTCGTGGAATCGTCAATGCCCAGTCACCATCTAGATTATTGTTGGTATCAATTTCATTATTGTCAACAATTTGATCCTCATCTTCGTCAATAATTTTGTCAGCACGCGGTAACTAAAAAATCCACAATTAATTAAAACATTTTTAGCATAATAATGCATTGTAGACTTACCTCAACATCGAATTCGCCGGCCGCCTTTCCTTCATCCAAACTCATTAGTCCTGCATAGCGCATTAACAGCACGACATCGATAAGCAGCCACACTAATGACGTTAGCAGGACAATTCGACAAGTGTTTGTGCGCAATTTGCCACGAAACATTCTCGAGCAGTTTATGTTCGTCATGTGTGCATTAAAAAGAGATTCTCCTATGCAATCCAATTAACAACAACCAACCAAATTTGTAAGTCTAACTAATGAAAGTAATTTTTAATTAACGTGAAAAACTAAAAAGTATCCTATGCATAACACATTTATATGCAGGCACGATTGTCGTCGTGCTCGTCTAATCGATTTCCGGTCTGTGTTGTTCGTTAATTACGGTCAATCACAGCCATAACGTTGTAGTGTGTTTGATCGTCGTGTTCTGTTTGCGCTTCTGATCTTAGGATGAGCAATTCGTCTATAATGATAAAACAAATAAATATATATTTTTATGTTCTCATCCCAGACAAACAAGAATTATTTTTTAAAATACAAAGAAATGGAAACCTATTCTACTTTAAACAATTAAATCGACCTTGGGGTTTGTCAAAACGTACATTTTAATTACTGACTATTCAGCTATAATTGCGCAAAAATATGCTCTGCGTTAATACAAACAAACGTTCCAGTCTATGCCAATGCTCTTTATGCAAATATATTATTTATATGCACGGATAAGTATTTTAATTTAATACACAACAAAAACACAGGTGCAAAAGCCGGCTTTGCTTTTGTTTACAAACACAAATTTGAATATGAAACTATTCAGCCAAAATATACATGAATCACCTGTAATTCCTTGTTTTACCTATGCAATTCTATGCAATTCTACTTAGATTGTAACATAGGGCTATATTCACAAATAATCTGCAACATTCCTCAAAACAAATTTTCTCATTGTTACTCCTCGAATTTATTATCGCCTTTAAATATGGAAGTGATCTATGAGCCAAGACTCATTGGATTTCCAGGTCGTGCACACAATAAACTGAATTTATGTTAATATGAAAATCTCGTGTGATGCGTGTTGCTATTTCTATGGCTATATGTACTGTGTACTGTGCATATGTTTGGCAATTTGCATGGTTCACACATTTTGCTATATATATTATACATGTATATACGATGAACGTAAGAGGTATGTATAGTTGCTTCGCCAGAATAATAAGTACTTTTCATCTATTTCATTTACAGCTATTTAGGAAATTGGAGTGTGAAACAAGACAACAGTGCACATTATTTGTTTGTACAGTTTTTTTTCCAAGAAATAAGCAAATAAGACATTTTCTAGTTGGATAATTAAACAATTTAATTGGATTGTGGGCGGAACAATACTTAATATTAATAATTATAATATACGTGATTAATGGATTAAATATTAACAGATCAATTTTTTATTATGAGTATTAAAAAAAAGAAATTGGAAATCGCCTTAAAAAAATTATTTCCTAAGGTATGGTCAGAGAGGTTAGGTAAGGATAAGAGTTAAAAAAAAATTTTTGATGAAATTAAATCCATATATAGTATATATATATATATATATATATATCAATGAATCCGGTGTGCGTCATCGCACAAAGGCCCTATGTCCCAC
>JANSTU010000003.1:32735-47676 GCA_027564075.1 Bolitophila hybrida
TCTATCTATATATATTTTGAATGTTTAATTAGAAAATTCATAAATGTGGAATATCTTGATGTTAAGCAAACCAAAAAAAAAAAATTAGACTCATAATGGCAACAAAAACAAAACACACACAAAGAATTAAGTATGTATTTAAATAATACATGAAATGAAAACGGTTCAGTTAAGTTTATTTCGGTTTTTGTATTATCCTGATTATGTATATTTTGAAAATAAAGCAATTTTCTACCTATGTATTCTGTACTTAGGTCTGTGTGTTTGAGAATATTATGATTTTTACTTTTTTAGAAGTAACGCTTTGAACGTTTGAACTATTCTGTTTTCCTTATATATCACCGCGTTGGTAGTGTCTATTTACTATTTTGTCTAGCCAGCGGCAGAATTCTAATAAACTCAGTGAGTCGTTTTGTCCATGCTCAGTAGGGTGTTTAAAAATTCATTAAGATTGGATCATTGGATAATGGATTAATAATAATCTTATTCAATCCTGATGTACATTAAAATATTTTAGAGGCATATGTTATTTTTGAAGTATTTAAAATTATTGTTTTCTCATAAAAATATTTGTGCATCGATTTCGTATACCTATATATGTTTAAGGAAGATATACAATAAATAAGAATTACAAATCAGATTTTTAAAACAAAATAAATTAGTTACTGCAACCTTTATTCGTCGAACCATGTACCCTTTAAAAAAATATTAGGGCGTATATTTTTTGAAAAATAAAATCACACAATTTACGATTTTATAGATACGACATTAAACACACTGTTTTGTTTTAACGCGATTACTAACGTACGAAACGCAACGCTTGCGCACATGTCAAACTTATCGTGCGACCCGCGTGTTCTTATTCTAACACACATGTGCGTTGATCGTTTCCATCTTGTATATTTGATATTTCGATCAAATAAGTTTTGCTGTTCGTCGAGACCGCTCGCTTATTTTTATACAGTCAATTTTTAAAATACAGTTTTGCAATTCCTCAGTGAAGCTGACCCGCCGAGAGGTTGCATTTATCGAAGATTTCAAGTTTGTTCCATTTAATAACAACAAATCAACAAAATGGTAAGTTTCGAAACCACGTGTGATTGCGGTGTTTTTTTTGTGGCGCACGTTTTTAAACGTCCCGCAATTGTTTCTATTCCAAGAAATGCTAATGGCAATATCTTGATAGATTTAAAACGTTACACATTGGAATATACTTATTCTATATAGGTGTTGCTTGATTCCATAGGTGTTTTCATTTCATTTGTATAATATTTCATCATACGAACATAACCTTACTTCTGAAACCAAACATTATCTAAATTATAAAAAAACTAATATAATATTTTTACACATTGTAGACTGAGGAAGTGAATCCTAAAGCCTACCCATTGGCCGATCCTACACTAACCACGAAGATCATGAACTTGCTGCAGCAGGCTCTTAACTACAAGCAACTGCGCAAGGGAGCCAACGAGGCCACCAAGACACTGAACCGTGGTCTGTCCGAGTTCATTGTAATGGCTGCCGATGCTGAGCCACTCGAGATTCTCTTGCACTTGCCGCTGTTGTGCGAGGATAAGAACGTGCCATACGTATTCGTGCGCTCAAAGCAGGCCCTCGGCCGTGCTTGCGGTGTGTCGCGTCCAATTGTCGCGTGCTCCGTCACCGTCAACGAGGGATCTCAGCTGAAATCACAGATCACTTCCATTCAACAAGAAATCGAGAAGCTGTTAGTTTAAGAAAAATTGTACGGTACAAAAGCTTTATTCCAATCGTACGATATACATGTAATGTACACTGTACACTGTACTAAGCGTGTCGTACGCTTGTTTTTGTATACTTTATTATATGAAAGTGAATAAAACCTATTTTATAACAAAATATACATTATTTGTTGTTTCAAATGAAAAAACGATACAGTGATTTACACTAAAAATCTAGTTTAATTACAATTATTACATTTGGTACATTTAATCAAAAAATATATTTACACAACCACTTTTACAGGCTTGTAAGTGCAATCTACTTAAATGGCATCGCTTATCGTACGCAAACAGCAGGCGTTAGTACTTGTAAGTCGAATAGCATATTCGTTCAGTCCATTAAAGTGTGCCTATGTAGTCTCCATCCAAGCGTTTGTTAGGATTTGGTAAAAGCAGGTATGCAGGTACCACGTTTGCTTCAAGATCGCTCACGAACTCTACGTGGTTTGCCTTTGCCACTCAAGGAACGGATTTGTTTACATAATACGTGAGACTTATCTTTCAAGGAATGGCGACTTAATAAAACATCTGAAACTGGAAAAATCATTGCGTGCTAAGAAATCGAACGAAGTAATTAATCCTGAAATTTAAAATTATATATGGCTCAAAGTATTTTAATAAAAGCTTGATGATCTGACAATAAATAAAGATATTATTGTGGCGGATTATGGATAATGTTTCACCAGTGATGAATTCTCCGAGCATTTTGCTATTATGCAATCTAATTATAGTGAACCTCGTGCAGATAACTTTAACTCGCTGATCAATGCTTTCAATGTTGTTACAATTGACGTAGACGATGTACCGAGAGCTGTCTGTGATAAAATTTAACCCCGTAGGTAATGATGAAATCCTTTTAAAATGTATTAAAATTATTCTTCCGCTTGCTAACGACCACATATATAGTCCATATTCTTAACAACATAATTTCTACATCAAATCTACCTTTCGCCTGGAAAAATCTGTTGTCTACTTGTACCACATAAAAAATCACCAATGTCTCTCTGTGAATTTCGTCATACTCTTTCTAAAAATTTTGAAGTACTTATTAAAAATCAAATACACAGATATATAAATACACACCACCTTCAAAATTCAGTACAGTCCGGTTTTAAAAGAAAACTTGAGCAATGATGCAATGCAAATGGACTAAAAAGTGATGATTCTGTAGATTTATTTTATTGTGACAAAATCTCCAATACTTGTTACAATACTCTTTCATTCAGCCAGAACACACGTGGTTTTTTAAGTAAATGCCGTTAAAGCATGGAAAGCATTAAGCCATGATTTAAAAATATCAATAAATTAGGAACATTCAAAACTAAATGTAAGTTTTTCTTTTCTTAATCTGAATAAACAAAATACTATTAAATAAATATACTGCTGCCAATTGAACATTTATCCACTTATAGTTATAATTCTTTACATTTTTCAGTGACGACGAACAATAGCTGGGTAAAAATGAATAAATGTGTGAGTGAATGGATCTCGCGAATGAATGTAATAATTATTTTTAAGGCATTAGTTTGTAAGAATTTAGCTTTTAATTTCTGAGCGTACCATGGCTAACTGGAAGAAATAGTTACTCGAGCAATATACATGCATCACAAAATCCGTGAAGACGGATATGATATTGGACTTCGTACTACCAATCGATCTAGTAATCTAGCCAGCCAAGGGGATCATGAAGCTCTATTTTAAATAAAAATCATCAGTATCAGGATTCCATTGAAAACCTAGTACCAGTGGAAAACTGCACTCACGGTGATCGCGCAATTTCCAAGTTTGCGAGCGTTGTTGTACCACATGTAACAGTATTGAGCTGGTACACTTTCATTGGTTCAAGTTCGTTCGAACGCCATACGATTCGCTGCCAGTAGCTATCTGTTGCATCTGCTCGTTCAATGACATGCCGTCCGCACTCTATTGGGACGCATCGAATTGGTCAATGATGTCGTCTCCTCGAGCTCCCAAAACTTAAAAAGCCTTTCATCAATTTTATTCAATGACGCAAGCTCGGCGTTGTGTTGAGTTGAGTTTCTTGACCATGCTGTAATCCAGGCAACAACAGGAGTTTGTACACATCGCCTCCGAGCAACACGTCTATCTTGTGTTGTTCATAGTATAGTCAGACTTTTGAAGTGTGGTCACACAGTTGTAAAGTCGGCAACCAGTGGGCTCAGGCTTGTCACTCGTCGAATCAACAACTCATCTAACGACAAATCCAGAAGAATTTCGAGATGCCATATGGAACGTGACTACCCGATTTGAATGTTTGAATGTTTCCCCGACTCCGATGATATTCCACTCCGTTGGGAAAGTTTCAGCAATTGCGCGGCACTCATAAATTACGCTTGTGAACCTTGAACTATACGCACATTGACAAGGGCCGTAGCTAATAAAACATGCATCTGACATCTGTCTCCAAACACTGAGGTACATCCAGAAATTATCTTATTGGCATGATTTGCAGGTAAAGTTGAAACTTTAGTGTTGTGAGTCTTATCGCAGTATCGACACTTCCGATTGTAGTCGCAGCACTGCGCCATGTGTCCAGATTCCAGACAAACAAAACACCGAAAATCGTTTCAGAAGTGGTGATGCTTTCCACCTAACGATGTCTGTGATGACGCCCCACGTTTCCCTCCGGAATAATGGGATTTCGCCTTGCTTGTCTGTGATGTTCGGTGTGCACTGATGCTTGGGCTGTCGAACTATATAGCCGTATTTGACATTTTGGGTTGCCATGCTGGAGGCATCGGGTTGGCTCTGTTCCCTCAACTTTCTCGTTCTGGATCTAATCACTGAGAGATTGAAAACTAACCATACTTCACGGTTAAAAATAAATTCAATGGTTAAGTCATATGTCAACAATTAAAATGGTGTATTTACCCATTTATGTAAAATAGTCCTAATATTAGTAAAACGTAATACAGTGCGCGAAAAAAGGTTTGCGACACTAACATTATTCAAAAAATCTTCATATCCTGTGATTTTGATGTCCAATTATTTATAAGATTGATTGCGTTATCTTAATAATTTTACTAAAAATAAATAAATAATAATAATAATCATACAAATAGTAATGAGAAAAAAAACGTAATATTTAATATTTAGAACTTATTGTAAGAGATTAAAGAAAATATTTGGGACAAGAAATACCCTTAAAAATAGCCAAAGGTACAACACAAATATCTTTGTTTTCAACATACTATAAGTTCTAAAACCGAAATTAATATATATTTTTTTAATTTAAAATTATAATTTTTTAGTACTTTTTATGTTTTTAATTGAAAAAGCTTACAATTTTGGCGTGAACAAATTATATTATTTTACTTAGTCCACATAACAAAAAAAATGATTTATATATATATATATATATTTAATGTAAAATTATGTAAATTCTTTATATTTAATAATAAGTTCTAATGTTAATTAACCGTTTGTACCATCTACCTGACATATCTTATGTTATAAAAATAGGGTCTCGAGATTTTAGTATAAATGGATATAGTATAAATACGCCTGGCATTGTCAAAAATCGGGTCTCGGTGCTCTTCGATCTCTTCAATTAATTTCAATAGAAAAATGTCTGCTGAAAATTGAACTAAGCAGAATATCTTAATACTTACTATTTCTGCATCTTATTTGAAATACCAATATCTGAAGATGAAAACCAACATGACTGAATATAAATCATAAGATTGTATATAAATAATAAAGTTTATTAAATTATATACATTAAACATCAACCTTTCGATTAGTATTTACAGACAAATACGAAATACATCTTACATTCAAACTAAACGTTTGTTAAATATACATTTATAGCTGTAAAAACGAAATTATCACCGTTAACCTACCAACACATAGGCAAGTACACAAAAAATATACATGAATATAATGCTATATTTATTTTTTACTAATATTTGCTAACTAAAAATATATATCTATAATTATTATTATAAATAGTCCACAGGAATGAAATATGGTGACGATATTAAGGAAAAGGGCAAGAGATTTGTCTGATCCACTGCATTCGAGACACGCCTTTTTAGGCGTATTACACTCTAGAAATCTAGATTGTTCGGCTTAAGTATCTAGATACTGTTTACTTTTTCTTCATTGCAACGCCGTTCTTGTTGTAGCCATATGAGTTAATGGCCTCGTACTCCTTTTCACACTTTAGCAACAGCTCTAACCACTGATCACCGTTGATACGCGGTATTTCCAAAGAGCCTCCGTAGACGGCTGGCAGGCATTTCGGTGCAATGTGGTTGTACAGAGATGGTCGATCGGTTCCGTGAAATACGATACGGTTACGAAGTTTCTCGCGCAGGAACGGTTTGAACAGAGCGAATACAACCTGAAAGAT
This sequence comes from Bolitophila hybrida, assembly GCA_027564075.1. Lineage (NCBI taxonomy): Eukaryota > Metazoa > Arthropoda > Insecta > Diptera > Mycetophilidae > Bolitophila > Bolitophila hybrida. The sequence goes on from JANSTU010000003.1 coordinate 38,874, forward strand.
CTTTGGCTGGTTGACAATATGAATTGCCTTAATGCGCAACGGCACTGCGTCTTGTAGCCAGTCGACAATACGTTTTGCAAACTGTGGTGTGAACTGCCAGGTCTGTTGTAGCGAAAGACCGTCCATGTCGAAGATGACAATGGCACCGTTTACCTGTGTAGAGGCCTCAAGCATGGCGGCTTCGAGGAAAAGTACACATCCTTTGAATACTTCGTCCAGTGCGACCTCTTTGTGCTTCCAGCGTTCTGTTGAAGTTGAAAGTATATATAAGTCAATAATTTTCGAAATGATGTGTGATGTGTGATTAACTTACTGCCGAGCTCTAAGAGGAGAACACGACGACCGGCTTGATCGCGGTTGGGGAAGCACACAAGAACGTTGGCTTTGAAAACACCCGGTGTACTGGACGGCGTCAAATTATCATAGATGTCGTTGTGTTTCACTTTGAAACTGTAATACCGTTTGATCTGAAAAAAAATAAATAAAATTTTAGGTTACTATTTAATTAAAGAAAAAATTAATAAATTTTAATTTAAAACGATATTTATTTTCATTTGATTTTAATTTATTTATTGTATGTATTGTATAGTAAATGTTACGTATTCCATAAATAAATAGTTATTTCTTTGATTTTTGACCAAGCGCTAGAAATAAAATCATTATAACTCCTCAATAAATAGTATAATTTGTTTAATATTTATGTCTGCACCACAGTGCATTTAAGGAACACATGCGGAGCCGATAATTAATGTATGTGTAAGAATAATATATTACTAAAAAAATCGTACATAATATTATATAAACGCTTGTGCAATTCAAAAAATATTTATCCAAAAAAATTACGAAAATTAGGTTGGCACAAAAAATTTGGTCTATTAAAAAAATTATTTAAATATGTGCACTAAAAAATGTTTGTATATATATATATACATATTAAGCTTTTTTCAAAAAGGTATCTACACCACAAGATACAATACAGAATTTACAATATTCAAAATGACTTTCGGGTTCTTCTAGACTCTAGTTTTAAAATAGTATCGTGTTTTGCTCACTCTTTTTTAACTATATTTAAACTAGATCATATATATTTGCTGGCTGGAGTATTTCTAAATGGCACTGAAAAGTGCCGACAAGTCGTAAATATCATTTTGAGTCGGATCTCAAATATTTTCGAAAAATTTGGCGCAAAATGGTGTGGGTTGTATGGGAGAGCGGAAATAAATCAATATCTCGAAATACTTGTCTGATTCATATTAAATTCTGTCAGTCTCATACAAATTTAAAACCTCCCCTTTCATAAAACGATTTGTTTTTTGTGTTCTGCCGAAGCAAGAACATATTCTTATCACAAAATTTCAGACTGTAGGAAGCTATACTCGTTTTAAAACTATTCATTTGTTTTACATAAAAACAAAACTGAAAAAGGGATATTATTTTTGTTTGATTGTGATTGAAGTTTAATCTGTATTTATTCCAAAACTCCAAAACATTTTAAGAAAATAATCCATTTCAGCCTGCGAACAAATTAATGAATAGATCTGATTTTGAGTGTATTTCACCATATGATTTTAAGTACCGTGAACTAGAATTTGTTAGATCCGATTTAAATTGCAGAAACGGACTTTTTTGAGTTTTTTTTTTAAACGATACCATTTTGGACATTTTTAATATTCTTTTAATATTCTAGTTTACGGTACACGCAGAATGACACCTAGTTTACGACATTTTTGTTATTTTTTTTATTTCACACACCACTGCAGCCATTTTGCTACTTTTTTATGGACCTCCAAGAATTGTATTATATCACGACTCAATATATCAACGTGATAAAAATGGTAAAACTACTTTAAAAGATTGTCTTATATTTTTTTTAAATCCCAGAAAATCGATGTTGATAACAATCGAAAATGTCTCTATAATTTTTGTTTTAAAATCTCTTTTGGGCTGTAGCTTTGTGTGTTGAAAACTTTTGGCCAATTTTAAATCTTAAAGGGTTCTACGCGTTTTCACCGCAAACATCTTACACCTCGAGAACAATTCACCAAAAACGTATTTCACTGCGAGTACTTTTCATCACAAGAGAGGATCACTCAAAAACCATAACTCACTCACACAAGGGCGCAATACTATATGTCAAAGTTTGATTTAAATTCTAGAAAATGTAGCAATTCAAGAGGATAAAAGGAAATAGAGTGCGGTGTTGTCGCTGTAATGGGTGCGCGTTGAAAAAATCCAGTACTACGCTCCAACCACAGAATCTTTCATTTGGATTTTTTGTTCAAATTACCTTTCGCCAAACTGGATACTATTCAAATCAAATTTACTCAACGTGATTTATCGATTTGTTTTTTAGATGTTTAGAATGTCACCAACAACTGTACTGTATTCGCACAGCTCGCCATGCGTGCATCCTGAATTTCTGGGCGTATTTCCTTCCGCAAAAATATTGCGTAGATCAAGACATCACGCACTGTGTTCGCTACGACTGTGAGCCACCAATGTCTTCGGTGCTAGTTCCCGGATGATTGTACACTCGCACTCACGTTCAACGACTTTTGACGCAATGGAGGTCGCCAACAATTATTTTTTGCCTAGCATCTGGGATCAAAGTGCATTCACCAGAGAAAATTTCCTCTGCGGAAAAAATACACATTGCCCATTCGGCTAAAGGACCATTCGGCCAAATGGCTTATTCGGCCAAATGACTCATTCGGTGAAACGACATTCGGCGAAATGGCCATATACCGTTTAGAAGCACAAAGTAGAATTGTAGAATAACTGCATGAGCAACTATACATTACGCGCAAGTATGCATTTCATATTACTAATTGTTTGTATAGTAAAAGTATAATTATACATTCGTACTTGACAGAAAATCATATATGATTATAAAATTATATGTACAATATTTTTTTATAGAATATTATTCTAAATACCTAAAACCTCTTAAAAAAATGTTTTAAACAGTGTTGCAAGTTTTATTATATGTAATTGGTAACATATGAGCTCACAGTTAATCAATTACCGAGAACACAAAACAATTGAATCAGAAGACCTTTGACATACGTTAGTTATTACTTAATCGACAGCACATTATACATACAAATCAATTTTATAATAATGTTATTCAACAATTTAATACAGTATTCACTATATATATTCAAATTATTGAAGCAGAACATATTATTTATTATATAAATATATATATTACATATATAATACTACTACTTACTAAATCTCTGGCACTCTCCGGATAAAACTTGCAAGGTCTTAGAAATCGCACCAGCCAATCGAAGCTGTCCAGCGGCACCAGTAGGTCGGTTTCATCTGCGAAAGCGAGAGTAAATTAATGAATTAATTAAAGCGAGCATATTTTTCGAAAATTCATGTTAATATATACGAATGTATCTATTATATAAAAAAACATGGCTTTAAATTAGTGTGTTCTGGATGGACTATGGATTGATGACGGAGTACATTCAAAGTTCAATCTCGACGCGTGACCAATATATGTATAATAGTACCATATAGTAACAAAACGACCGAGACCGTCCTTTAAAATGGCGTGTGAATTTGCATAAATGTTAAATTAATTTACATTTCGAACTTTGGTGCGGATGTGCAGTTTATATACAGTTGTGGAGCAAGTATTTGTGATGGTATAATGCTCGGTATATTGTCAATATATAGCTTTTTCAGGGTCTTATTGAAACAAAGGTCAAGCGCAACAGAAGCGCATTGACGTTGACTTGTATCCGATTTTGTGGGTTCTGATGTGTGTGAGTCTGAGCACACTCTCCCAAGAATGTTATACGGAAATAAAAACGACAGTGTGTAAAGCTATCTTGTTTTGCTTTCTGGTATTTTTTTGATAGCTCGAAGAATATTTTTCAATGTCAATTGCCAGCGCCAAGACGTTACTCATTGCTATAATGGTTTAATAGTTCGTGAGGTCGGTGATTTTATGGTATGTTGTAATATTTTTTGGGCATACGATCAAACTGATAAATGATATAAGATTATCCGGTTTTGAATATAACAATACAATTTAAATGAGATGTTAATAATATGTTTCTAACAAAATTCTATAAATAGTTATTATTGATATAAAACGTTCAACGTGTTTTTATAATATATACAAATATAGAATATATTATTATATAAAAATTACCTTTTAGTAATTCCTTAAGATCGGCAACTGCCTGTGTTTTGATTTCGGGAGTTTCGCGTAGCTCTAGTTCGGCCTTTTTGCTACACTCTTCGTCCAAATCGTTCAGCTCGAAACGGAAACACAGATCACCGAACCGAATGCTGGGCAGCTCATCCAAGTCAGACAGCATTGTGGGAATTCCTGCAAATTATAAAATAATAAATATTTATAGAAATAATTTGTTATTAAATGTCAAGTGTATTTGTACGGGATGAATATGAGCTAGTGTGCAACAGTAGAAATATATAAGTACATACATATGTATATAATCTAGATGTTTATATAATATAATAAAACCTTCGACTTACAATTAGAATAATGTGACGTTTTAATAGTATAGTATATTTTAACTTTAATAATAAAATATTGGCATGTAACTTTTTAACCGTTTTGTTTAATAAAAGAGTATTTAACACTTTAAAAGAGCACAATGGGTCCGATCAGCGACCTGCGTTCGTCCGTTCTTACTTAGAACGTTACTCCATACACACAACACTTTAAAATGTTGTATTTCTTAAACAAAAAGAAGGATGACATAAACAAAGTAACGTATTATCGAATCCATCTGTCTCTAGCTATTGACTGATTTTAAAGCAAAGATTTTTCCTAACTTTATCCTATTTGTCATCTAAATTATTAAAAAAAGAACAAATTAATAAAATATATGTGCATATTGTCTATGCGGTAATTAGAACAAATGTCGAAAAACTAATTGAAATGATTAATGGTAAATTCTGAATTGGAATGTAAACACCCTCGTGCATTATCCTTTCATGTACCTAATCACGATCACGGACTCATTAATTTTGTTTTTGATTGGAGCACTTAAATAAGAAGGTTGCTCTTACTATTATTTTAATATACTATTTCAAAAAAAAAATAATAATATTTTGAATAACGGGATATGGATGTGATTGGAACTGTCTTTGGGCGTGTTGGTGCTTGGATCGAGCCTGGGTATTCTCTGAATAGCTGCTTTTTCGATACCAAGGCAGATAAAATAAAGCTGAGTGTGGGCGTCGGTAGATTATGTCAACGTGTATTGACTTATTGTTAGGGTTTTTGTTTACGTAAAATCACTTGACAGTAAATCACAGTCCACCTGATAAAACATATTAGAGAACACATTATTTTGTTTATCAGCTTACTACTATCATCTGCTTATTGTGAATAGTTTCTGAGATCCTTGATGTTCTTTTTCAAGTGCATAAAAATGAGTATAGTAAAAGAAAACGAGACAAGCATCGGCCCCGCAAGATATTTTTCAAGTTCGGGAAAAAAAAACTATTCTGTTTAAATAATTTAATAATAACATACATTTAAGAGAAATCGTTATTACGAGTATTTGAATTTAACGTCACACTTTTATCCACGTCTTGATCCTTTTGAGGGAGTTCAAACTGCGATTTATAGAACAAGTTGTCATTGGAAGGCTATGATATTAATAATACCAGTCTGATATAAGGTGGAACATTTTGCAATTAGGTCTAGATGTTCTGTGATGTTTTCTGTTGAAATGCGGAACCATTTCACTATAAACCTCATCAATTAATTAAGATATGACTTGAAATCATTGATTATTATTGTTGTTGTTACCGTTATTAGCTGCTAGGTTTTTGGTTTCCGTGCAAATCTGAGGGTTACGTTTAAATGTAAATGCTCGTTCCATATAAAGATCATAAGTGAGAAAATGATGTATAATTTTTGAATGAAATTTCGAACCTTGATAAACATCTTCTTCATATTCATTACATTTTTTTTGTAATCGTGTTAGAATAAATAATCCGTTTAAAAAATTGTTTTTTGTATTTTTTGTGGATCGTGTTATTTCAAAATAGTGTAAAAAAGAGTTGGGTGTATTTACTATAGGCTCAAACTTGGCAGAGTAATTGGAAATAGTTTTGTGGTTCATTTTCACCCAGAGAAACCCATTGTTGCATGGAAGCGTAGATTTGGATCAACGTTTAATTCATAATTATAAATCTTCTGGTGTAACTTCCAAATTCTGCTGAAAAGTTGCAACTCAATTTCAATTTAGGTCCACTGTAAGCAAACTATCGCGCAGAGCTTCCTTATACCCAAAAACTTGTGTAAAATATTGTTTAAGCGTTCCGTTGACATGCCTCTATAGCCTTAGCTAACTCACTGAATTTTACTTTGGGGTTATTCGATTCGCGCTTAAAAATCGTATCATGGTGCCACATATCGAAAGCCGTTAAACAACTTATGAATCATTTTCGTTTTCTTGTATAGTTAATAGTGTTGAATAAAAACTAAGATTTTTCCATTTAAGGTTGGTCACTCTCGATACTGTAACTCGTGAGGGAGTAAACGTGTATGGCTCAAATTTTGGCATTCATTTATTGTACAAAAGTGGTTTACAATACGTCATCTCTTAGGTAAAACGCATCGTGAGTTGGTGGCGTTGTATAAGATCTTTTTTTATTAAAAAATGTATTATCAATTTTATAAACAAATTTTTTTAGATTTGTTAATAAAACATTATTTTAAATAAAAAAAAACAATTTCTAGTTTTCGAGTTTTTTTTTTCAAATGCGTTTTTCTAAAAAGAGTCTTTTTCGAATTTGCTGGAATGCAAACTAAAAAAAAAAAAATACAAAAAATTAAAAATATTATAAAATTACGAAGAACATGAACCAACTTTTGGGATATGATATTTTTTGCATAATTAGTGAAAAACAGTGTAAATGGAAGACAAATAATCACTTACAATTTTTAATTTCCATTATTTTCAGTTGCATTGAGGTTCATATTCTTAGAAAAAAAAATTAAAGCTATGATTTTAGATAAAAATTGGAATCGCTAGATATACCGCAGTTGGAAAACTCTACTCTCAAGGCGTAACTTATTTTAATTTTGATTTGATTTTAAAAAAAATAACGAAATTTCAAAATATATATAAAAATATGCCAAATTTGAAATTTGGAAGATTTGATCTAAAAAAAAATCAGCGAAATGTGGTTCACCTTTTAACAAAGAATTATAATATTTCAAGCTGAAAGCAATCTTAATTCCAATGACTAATGTTTCACCAAAGATAAATCGCTACTCAGCTCGTAATATATTTTTTTTTGAATTGGTACCAAAAACTACCTAATTCAAGCTCGACATATATTTTTTAAATAGACTAAAAATAAAACTGTTTCATAAAAAAAACATTAATTTTCCAATTTAGCGTCAGAATATACAATAGAAATGTCACTTCTTATCAAATAAACTTTTTAAAATGTAAACAAAAAATATAGTATCATAAAATGGTGATCAAAAAGAACAATTTTATGACATCTTTAAAATACAATTAAGAATAAATAGTAGGTATATTTGCAGCAATAGGCTAATAACCAGTAATAATAAGTTTTTATTAATGAATCACGAAATGGTATACCTAATGTACCGAATAGAGATTAAAGGAACTAATATACATATAAAAGGATATATATATATAAATATATGTATTGGTTAAGTGTAAAATAAACATACATTTTATGCAATAAACCGATTAAATTTTCCATACTTACTCATCTTGACAACGTATTGATAGCGTCGCGACGGCCGAAATGCGTGTTACTGGTTATTTATGAAGAAATGTCTTTTATTTTAATGAAATTACACTTTAACTGTTTTTGAGATATGACAATCGGGGAGATGTAAACTATAATTAATATCAATTATAAATGTTATCAAAATTGCTATTACATGACATTTACTAGAGAATAAAACTCAAAAATCACAAGAACCGCAAAACAATCAGAAAACTTCACGATTTAAAAGCACAAACAGTGCGTGCTAATAATTTAACATGCGCTAGACAAATTGCACACACATAAAAGTAGAATCACGATAAATAATCACACATAAATAATCACAAATAATTACATTACATTACATATGATCAATATTTTAACAACGAAACTCTGTTTACAAATCATTCAGAGAAACACCTTTTGGCATACTCAAATGAATACTGTATGTTCATTTGAGTCTGGCAAAAGGTAAAAAATGCTTGCAATCATGAATTACAAGTTATTACATAGATCGTAAATCTTGTGCATGTGTGTGTTTGTATGTCCGGTTACATAAACTATGCTCAGCAAACTTGTCTTGATTAATACAAATACCACGAAGAACTAACTACTAAATACAACTCCTCTTATATCTTCAGAGGCCTTTTACAATGGATTTTTAGTGAGAGTGTCAGAGAGAGCGAGCTCACATAATCACGAAATGTCTTGTTTATATATACCGTTTAAATATTAAATAGTTTAATTCGATTCGATGGAGTTTGATAATATCGCGAGATATGAATAATACGAACGTTTTCAATGGAGTCCGAACTGAAACTGATGCTACATTAGTCCAGCAATCTGTTTATAAATTGAACAATACTCTTTTGCTCTCTATATACCTGCTGAGTGCTGACATGCTGTTTATGTATCTATGTATGTGTGTATAAATTGTGTACAAACGTAGGTGATTCGTGTAATTCATGAATTTATATATGTAGTATACGTGTGTGTGTAATTTGTATGCCTCTGCAAAACTGTGCAATTATATATGTGTCTACTTATATAT
>JANSTU010000003.1:47776-61029 GCA_027564075.1 Bolitophila hybrida
ATAAATAACGTAAAAAACATAAATTACTACAAGTATAGCACGTATAATCTAATTAAAAAGCATAAACTAGTTACAAACACTTAGTGAAATTGCATAATTTAAGTGCAAGCATATTATAATATAATTATTATTTATACGTTATGTTTGGAGAATGTACGATTTTTGGCATATTTTCACGGGAGCCAGAAAACGGAAGTCGCTCTGTAGCGCATTTCCGTTTGCAATTACTCTCATTTTATACGCACATTACGAGCGCATATATAGGCCATTAAACTTTGGTGCGCTCGGGCTCACTGTAAATACAAAAAAAATAAGCTCTGGCACACTAAAGTTATTAATTACTGTCGTATTTACTCAAACGAAATGAGATTTTGTTTATTGCATATATGGCCAGGCAATGAAAGTTTAAGAGCCCACAAAATGATTTGAATAAATGCATATAAGGGTTGTTTTTTTCAGTGCATTTGCGTACGCGCTATGTGGTCTGTTTCCTAAATGCATTCAATCAATGTTATGTTAGTGCTATACAAAGAATTGTTTGAATGCAGTTAGGTTTTTATGAAATTATAAAATAAAATATTAAAAACAAAAAAAGCTTGGGGTAAAATTTGAAGGGAGAGAGGCTATCTCTCAGTAAACATGAGCTCACTAAATATTTGAATAGGGTTGAGATTTGCAGTGTGACATATATAAATATTTAATAATTATTTGTTTTGCTTCAAGCCAATTCGAATCTAAAGCTATACAAATTATCTATTAAGCACATATTTCTTAAGAGGTTATATTAGGTAGCACACATCGAACGGTACAATTAGCTTAAACCATACACATTTTATAGACGAATAAAATATAATTATATTTTTTCTTTCGCTTGCTTATTTTTTTATTTCATTTACCTATAAGGAACCATTCTCCATTCGTTATAAAATCTGTAAGGTCACCGCCGGCTTCAGATTTTAGCACCAAATCAAGCTACCGAAAAATGTTATAAATACGATTATTAGATATGTAGAGAGATTGGACGGTTGTGTAGGGTATGCGGAACTATATTATTATACGGATGTGCGGATAGGAAAAGTATGGGAAATGGGATGGCTCAGGTGTGAAATCATTCAGTCGCACGTATACGACAACAGTGATTTTTTTTGCATTTGTCTGTAAATTACGAAATGAATAAATAAATAAAATGATGATTTTATTACACAGTTTGATACAGCAGTTAGCGAGTTTTTGCTGTTTTCACAAAAACGTTCGTATAATAAAATGCTCATGGAAAAACTCTCCTCAAAGGCAAAAGAAATGCAGTCAAAAGGTATATAAAAACTTGTTGACTTTAAAAAAAATTGTTTGTATGAAATTCCATCCTTTATTTAAGTACCTACTGCTTCATTATGCGAAATGAGAATTATTTATGCAAGGTTAAATGCATGACACTTGAGAAATCTTGTTTTTTATATATGATATAAGTTGCATGTGTATATTCGTGTATGTATAATTATATAATGTAAATTATGATTGTTTTACACTTTGTTCTTTGTTTACGTAATTTTTTATTTTATTTGGTTTATATTTTGTAAACAGGTTAGTTATTTTAAAAGTATATAAAATGTAAAATAATGTAATAATATATTATAGTATTTTAAAAAATACAGGATCGATATGCTTTTGCAGACCTATATTAATGATAGAAATCCATGTTCCTATAAGCCTTTGTCTGAGAACAATTTATCTAACATCATTAATAATGCAATTGGACTTACTTCTGTCTCTGTTTATTGAGGATATCACAGATATCAAGTACCAGTGAATGAAAAGCAAAGGGACACGATTTATAAATCAATAAAGAACAAAGACAAGAGTCGCCCAATTTTTATGTTTACATTGCGAAGGCCCTATTTTCCCTAACATTGGTAACGGAGGCGCAGTGGTCTAGGTTACTACTAACACAAACAAATATTTGGGTGGGATTGGGACGTCAAAGTTTAAAAAAAGGATGGCAGAGGTAGTGTCAAAAGGATGAATACAAAAAGTTACCTTTTTGCCTCTATGTACCTTAAGGGTTGTCCATTCCTTCCTTTCTTTTTAAAACTTCCGCTTGCATCCTTAAAATTGACTTATACCGTTTTATTTATAAGACTTTTAACCCTAAATATTTGTTTGTGTTTTGTTGTCAAAACTATAGAGGCCCGGAAATGCCCGCTGGAGTTCATCACGAAATGATCATGTTCATGCCTGAACATTTTCACGGACTTGCCTTAAACCATAAGAAGGATTATAATGTTGAAGAATTTACGTACGGGTGCATTTTTTCTAAAAAAACGTGGATCAGTTCGCGATGTTTATCGAGCTTTGCGTACATTTTACGGTCGCCATTACCGTCTCACAAATACTCGAGAAAGTTGTGGTCTAGGTTTCTCGAGAAAGTTGTCGAAAGCCAGCCGTGGATGCCGGAGGCCACATGGAAAAACCTTTTCAGGAATTAATAACATACAATCCAAAAAAAAAATAATAAAGCCTAAAAATAGACATCGATGGTGGGAGGTCAGCTACAAAGAATGATCATAACTACATAATATTTGAATGTGCAAAAATAATGATTCTGGAGGGTGGGTAATAAAAAGATTGGACAATAACATATAACTTAGAGCGAGAACAGAATGATAATACGATAACGCTGACAGCGTTTCTATTTAAAAAACGACAAATCGGTGTCTTAAAAATAAGTCAAGTTTAAAAACAATCAGTATACTCCTGGTATATATATTTTTGAGGCTAAAGAAAGACTAGTCTGCAAGCCAATTCGGAATTAGAGAGGGTTGACAAACAGTGTGTGCACAGTTGATGCAGTGCCTCCTGGCAGATAATCTTGGACGAGTTAAGGGATAATATCGTCCTTCCTCTCTAATAGGAAAATATTGTTGCAAGCAGATGGACACATACAAGAGATGTCCATAAAACATTGGTGTGCCGAGAGATAGAGATCTGTTCTAGGACAAATTCTATGGAATATCTATAATAAGAACTGCTAGAGATAGAACAACCAGAATGAATAAAACTAATAGTTTGTGCAGCTGCTAAACATGAAATTCACAAACTTGAATCAATCTCAAGCTCCCACCCACGATCATCCAAAAAAAGTATATGTAAGCGCAATGAAAACGAACATTTATCAAGAGGAAATTTAATGGTAAACAACGAGAAATTTTAATTAGAGTCATCAGATTTAACATTTATTGGAGAAATAAGTCTGGACGTAGTAAACAATAATGACACAACCAAACATCATTGACACTATCCAAATAATATCCAGGTACGCAGGTAGCCTTGCACAAATATACACACATGGAAAGAAGAAACGAAGAAGGAAATGTACATGCACTAAAACCACAAAGTTTAATTAAATAAAAATGATACAGTTTAGAAACGATTTTTATATATGTTTGGATATATATAAATGATAACATAACAAAAAAAATAAGTAGTCAATTACAAAGAAAAATACGAGTGTAACGACACTCGAGGATTAAATGTGTACATGTGCAAGGTGTCGCTAACGAGCAAAGTTTTGGCTTGTGCATTCTATATAAGCTAGATTTCATTTAAAGGTGGTTTATTTGGAAGTACGCCACCAAATTAAAATGTGCCGGAAATTCACACACACACATATATATATTATACATACACAAAAAACACAGTGTGCAGATAATTATTTTCAATGGTAACTTGAGTGCATTTCGGTGTGAAGAATAAGACCTGTTAACACCATAAAAAAAGGTTTGTCGGCAAACGGTTTGGATTGTCTGAGCACAACGCACACCTGACGCTCATACAATTATAGGTATATGTACGAAATGGAACTCATTCAAATCTTTATTTAAATGCGAAAGAGATTTAAAGAGAATAATCTTGCTTGAAAATAAGAAAGCCATAAGAATATGGAATGTTTTTAAAAAAGAAAGCTTTTTGAATAGATTGCTTTCGCACTGAATTCAAAAGTCTGTAGCCATGTATAAATATGGTATATAAATTCTGAGTTAATCAAAATAAAAATGTATAAAAAAGTTCGTATTTTCTTAAGAATATCTTATCTCCGTTTTTTGCTGTTGTTTTTTTTAGGAAGCTGATTTACTGCATATCTTCTTGTGGATAGCAGAAGATTTTACCAGCAAGTCGAAATTGAATCAATATACCAAAAAAGCACATTTGATATACGAAAGATTGTGAGACTGCGTGCGAGATTTATCAAACATACAACACACACGCAGACGCACTCAAACAATAACACGGTCTGTAATGAAATGAATTTTATTAATTTACATAAAAAGTCTTTGAATATTTCACCGTAGTTGTGCGCGACAACGATCCTGTTTTTTTCACACCCGTGCTCGCCCATAGACGCATAAATATACAATATACATATATGGTTTGTCTAAGTGGGTGTGTGAAGTAAGTGTATAACATACATATGGAGGAGGAGGGGAATGGGGGTGGGTTTATATACATTTTTGGATTTTATATCTAAATTTGCAAGAGTTTGTTCACGACGCCTTATTCTGTGTGTGTGGTATATCGTCGCACCATGCAAAATAGGGCATTACGATGTAGACTCATCCTCACATGGTTCCGTTTTCTTGAAAATGTATTAAAGTTTACGTTGTGCGCTTATTATAACACTCGCTCCGAAATATCAACATTTGCATGTATGTACACAATTTAATAATTGAGAAATTATACGTGTTTTTTGGTGTATTTTTCTATTTCTCTCAATTACTTCGAAATGGAAAATGTCGCGTACGCATAATTGCAAATGTATCACATTTCGTGGTGAGTGTATGTGCGTCCTAAGGGTGTGTTGTATTCATATTGTATATATAGTCGGCGATGTTGGTGAAAATACTCTTTTTTATTTTATTTAACTCTGTGGTACTCTTTTATGCTTTGATGGTTTTCGGTATTAAATATTTTATATGATATATAGATAGATACAATATGTTGTGATTCCATAAGTTTTATATAAATGTATGTACATTGTTTACCGAAAAGAAAATGTATTTTGATTTGAATCTGTGCACAAGCCATAATACAATAACACATTTCTTTGTGGTGTTGTTAAAAAAATACATTTATATATGTATAGATAAAAAGTATATAACAATAACAACCAAATTGGCACAAATTGAATTGTTTGCCGTTTGACCTCGATTTTTCAAATAATTCTGAAAGTGGGTCGTTGATGCAGGATGTTTTTGATTTTATTTATATGTTCCGGTTTAACACAGTTTTGGTTATACATTACGTATATATATGTACTATAAAACGCATATGGAGGAAATGAATATAAATGTATATTTATGTATGCTGTATATACATTCTAGCCGAGATTCTAGGTAAACAAGTTTTTGAAAGCTATGGTTATTCTCTGATTCACAATTTGTTTAATATCAAAAATTATTTAAAAAATGTACTTTATATTATTTAATTCTGCGCTTTATAAGTCCAGAGAACCGAACTGAATACCTAGCAGAAACCGTCCTCAGCTTTTTTTAAAGCCTACAAATTCCAATAAAAAATTGCCGCGGCCAGAGCTACGAAAATGTTGGAAATATGACTGGAATGTATAGTGGTCTTCATCAGGCAAGAATAAAAGACAAGTGGCAATTAGCGATTTACGTCCCGTAACATGAATTTGGTAATAGTTCAGGCGGTTGGATGTGTCTTTCGTTTCATCCAAAATCTGTTCGTTTTCTTTTCGACTTCGACCATTATGAAAACATGTCTCGCTGGATAAAAAATTTGAAATCCCTCTTAGAAACCCGATGGATGCACCACCTGATGCTCTGAACGTTTTGCAAAGTGGTTATAATAATGCTAATGAAGCCTTAATATCGATTGTCAATAACAATGATCCGCCAGGAGAGATGAGAAGCCTCGTTTCTCGTCTCTCCTCGAAGTATTCTTAAGAAAATTTCTTCCTATAATTCAGATTTTCATTTAACGAAACGCTCGAAAGCACACGATGAACACTGTTCAGTCGATTCCGAACAGCTGTCAAATAAATGTAAATAATTTTGTTAAATTCTAATATAATACGATGACATTAACTACGCAATTAAATGAGGTTTTTATTTGAGGCATTACTTGCAAACTCTAAATAGTGATTCGACAGAATCTTAAAAGCAAATCGCTTGGAAGAAACTTTCCCAAATGTGCCTCTAGGCTAATCCAACGAAGAACATTATTTACTTTTGTGATTTTAATTTAAATGCCGTGGAAAATGCCCAACTCTATCGTCGTACCGTTCGAAGAGTACGATGCTATTGTAGTCTTCCTCATTTTGGACACCACCATCATGACCGCTTACACCAATAGCTGTCCTCGTTTATGCGTACGTTAATCTGCCAGTACCAATCTAGACGAAGAGACTGATGAGAAACTAATCAATTTCGGTTGATATGTCTAAAAAAATGAGAGCTAATTCTTGTCCCTAACCTCTCTGATTACAAATTTTTCTTTCTGGTTGCGATTAACGTCGTCATAAAAATGCATAATTGCTTAAATAAAATAGTGCCCACTGTTTTTCCTCTAGGCCCCAGTGACTTACAAGCTCTTATAATCTTTTAATAATTTCTGGTTACCCTTCTCAGGCTTTACCAGATGCCCGTATTTCTGATAATTGTAACTGTCCATTACTTACTTTGCGGTGTCCTTACCTAAGGATGAAGGGTTTCCCGTTTCAGTTCCTTCACTATTATTATTATCAAGCTCTTCGGAAACAGAATTTGTAACCTTTCTTATTGCACAAATTAATTGAATTCATTTTGACAACAAAATTTGTGCATCTTTACTCGTATTTTAAGTCCCTTCATAGTGACCTTTTTTAATTGATCTTCTTCCAGCTGTAATAAGATAATTCATCGTCTTACATCTTTAGCGAAAAGTATTCTTCATATAAATTCATAATTCTAACTGCGCTTATTATTTTGTGTATACTTTCAATTTTATCGTTTAACACGTTCAGTAAACTTTGTGGCCACGCAAAACCGCTTTTGTTTGCAGATTTTATATTTGAAATTTGTCCCATTCAAAGGATGCGAAAAGAGAGGATGTGCCAGTGGACTATTGTGGACTTGTTTAGTGGAATGGCCGGTCGGTAGCCGAAAAATTGATTAAAGACCTCGCTTTATATTAGGGACATAATTTTCACCTTCAAAACGTTTGTTATTGGTTCCTTTGATGTATTTTAAAATACGTTGTACTGCATTCAACCGGTTTGTCAAGATATCGGCTGACATTAGCAACTGCAACACTAATGTCCGGGCCTGTTTCTACGGTCAGATATATCGAAATTCCATCTACCTTGTGTGTTATCCGATGGTGTTACAACAGATTTGCATTCTGTCATATTATAACGTCCACCTTATCAGCATACGATCCATCTTCTCGCTGATCAACCTCAAAACCTAGAAAATACATTACCTCAAAAACATTGTTTTCGAATTATTTTTGCAGATGATTAATTATTGGCAAACATTTCTTTTTCTGCTGCAATCAGACCATCATCAACGTAAATGGACGAAATCATAAAGTAAACCGAACTTCTTGTTCTACCATCTTGAGGTTTGTTTCAATATTATACAAACTTTTGGCTATTTGCTTAAATGAACACTATCATCAAACCGATTGGCTGACTCATAAACACATCTTCTTCCAGCACTCCGTTCAACATAAGTATCGTTCGAATTGACGTAATCTTTACAACTGGGTTAAACGTTTCTTGTTAATCGATACAAAATTCTTGGGTGAACCAATGTACCACACTAACAGTGCCTTGTACCGGATAACCCTTTCATCCAGATGTTGTTTAAGCTTAAATAGCCATCGATTATCAATGACCTTTTCGTTCTGCGGTGGATTGACCAATATAAACGTATGATTTCTAATCAATGCAGCATATCCCTCCTTCATCGCTTGCTCCCAGTGATTGTGATCACTTGATTAAATTGCTTGTTCGTCCGTTATTCGATTGATTGTCAAAATTGCTAAATATTTAGCCAAATATGACGCATGATATAACAAACGTCGTGCTTTCGTGAAGTTACTATGATCCCGAAGGCCATATTTCTCGATTTAATTGGAGGTCTCCAGCATTGGTCGCCATACGTCTGTATGAATAATTTATCCACATGATGATAACTGTTATTCACGGCACTTGAAGGTGTCAAGGTGTTGTACACCATATACACATGCTTTACACGCAAATACTTTTAAATGAACGCTTCTCCAATCTTAAAAAAGGATTCTGAACAGCTTCAACGAATAAACCGATTCAAATACTCGTAAATCACGGTACAAAAGAAAGATAATTTAATTTGGAGGACCTAAAGAAAGCGATTTCTGTCAAAAATGCATTAAATGAATTTTTAAAAGTTGAAGCTATTTTTTTGTTATTCTTAGATGTTTAAAAATTAATTAATAATATAAACTTTTTTTTATATATAAGGCATGTTTTGTGCCACTGTAACCTTCCCTTAACCTTTACCTTTAGCTAAATAATAATTTATAAATTATATTCATTTTATACAACTTATTATTTTTGTTGGAAATATATTAATATAAGTTCTTTGTGCTTTTATCTCGAATTAAAGAATTACTTAGTTGGCTTATTAAATTATTAAAATATTTAGCTGAAATATATATATTCTATTAAATTATTGGATGGTATTAAAAGTTTTTCAGCATGATAATACATTTTTTATTTGTAGAATTGAAAGTTCTTCTCGCAAATGATAAATTCATTAATTGAACTTAGTTTCACTTAATTTGTTTTACTCGCTGTTTTTTATATTAAAGTTTAATAATCACATTAATATATAATTTCATCCTCGCTTTAAAATCGCTGTGCACCGACACAATCATTCTAATTCAAGTGTTCTGCGAGTATTTAAACAAACAAAAAAATCCAGTGTAGGAGATGCATAATTTCTAATTATTGTCGCCTACATTTTTTTTGCGCATTATAAAAAAGATCGCATTGTGTCGACGAAAACATGCGGACTTTGCGGCGGCAGTGGTGGTTTTGCTTGATGGTTTCGTAAATTTGACAAGTGACCGGTCCTCCAAGCCCGGCAGTCATGTCGTCCCCGCATTAAGTTTTTTAAAACCGTAATATACGAGTATAATATACTATCTAGATTTTAGATGCATAAAAGATGCGATACTAATGAGAAAAGCTAGCACATAAATTAGCCACATTTTTAAATATTTGAATTTCTGCTAGATCTTCTGAAAAATACTGCTTATAATTAAACGATGAGCATGTATTTCAGGGTGGATTTTTAATGGGGCATATTAATTGAACACGTTGACGTCGTGCGCATAGATAATCTATACAATTATACAGTATTGAAATGAAAATAATAATATTTTTAAGCGTAGTTATTAAAAAGTTCAAAATATGTGTATAATAAGCATAATCGGGCATATAGTAGGAAACATAATATAAATAAGCGAGCTTTAGACTATTCATATTATAGTACATACAAAATGTATGTCTGAAATCTGGATGAGAATATCAGTTTCATATGGTTATTGCAGTCATAAATAATAAAGCTATGAGATTGTTTAAAAAGTTGGCAATTGCAAATGCATATTTTTTCGCTCTAGTTTTGTGCGAATTCGCAATATATAACAGCGTGAAATCGTGAGTCGACTGACATTACCGCATTTATAAACTAATTGGATATAAATATTTATTTCATGTCAGCGAAATTTTTGTTTTAATATATATGTGGGTGCCTGAGTATTTTTTTCTAGTTTTAATTTTTGCGAGAGTTTTTCGAGTATTTTCACCAATACGAACCGTATACATATAAAATAGTATATTGTATATACCTGATTTCCATCATACGTCCAACTACCGAATTTCATTTCACAATGTTGATCATCAAATGGGAACCACGTGATGTCTATCTTGCATGTGCTCTTGAAGATACCAGGCGGAACGTACAGACAACTGCCGTTATGTTTGACCACAATATTTGTGTGGTACGTGCCATCGAATCCCTCGTCCGCACTGAATTATTTGTTACAAAATGTTTAATTCAATGTGTTTTGTGTTTTACGTAATTAATCATTAAAAATGTTTAATTCAAAGTGTTTTGTGTTTTACGTAATTAATAATTAATTTTTTTATTGTTTTATTTATTTTATTCAAAATTAGGTGCTGCTTTTATTAAACAATTTCAAAAATATCCAACATCACATTTCGATTGAAAAATAATCAATTTTTTTGGTTCGATATAAATATTTAAATATATTAATAAATATTCTTAATTATAGAAAGTTTTATATAAGTTTCGTGTATAAAATATTTGTTAAAATTGTATCTGAAAATTGGTAAAAACATTATTTATTAAATATTAAAGTTGTATTTTGACACTTAGTTTAAATGTATAGATAATCTCATATAACATATTTCTTGCTGAAATTGAATTTTATTTTTTTTTATTAAAATTTTAATATAATTAGTCTTTGGTTCTTGAAATATTTTTATTTTCTTTCTAGTGTTGCAAAAATAATTTTATAAATTTGTTGTTTTCAAATTGGATTTATTATTCATTTTTCTTTTGTGTATCGCCTATAAATTAAAAATAAAAGACAATATTTTTAAAACTAATACCTAGTGGTGAGATTAATTATTAATAAAACCAATGAAATTGTCCCATAATATAAAACCTTTGGTTGTTTTATTCCAAGTTCTCCATTTTAACTGCCCTGCTCAGGAATCATCACACCAAAAAGGCAAGGACTTTCTATTCGATTAAATGGAGCAAATTTACACATTCCACATGTTTTGTAACTCAAATTGATCCTCTTTAACCCAAGTCCTATTATAGGTTAATTTTTGATTCATGGTCAGAATGAATTATGTTTTTAGTGAACTATTTAAAAAGAATCTTTTGATACATTTGTTTTAATTTTCAATATGTTAACTACAATTTTTATTTAAGAGAAGCGCAAATACCAGTAGTCAGTATTATCAGAAAATATTCAGGTTCTGGAGATACCAAAAATGTTTCGGTAAAGATGAATTATATGATAAGGATTTCACATTTACAGAAATCATAAGACAACCGAGGGAGTTAGGGGTGAAAAACTAAAAGTAAAAAAATATGGTCAGAAATTAAAGATGAAGACATGGTGGAAAGAGCCGTACCATTTAGGTTAACAGTTAAAAAGGGGAAAGCTCATCAGTTTACATGATTTTTGAAATATTAAAAAAATCGTGCTTGCACGATTCGTATGATTCAATGATTAGTTAAAAAGGAAAAACGATTTTTAAAAATTTAAGTTGGTCGTTAATTTATAAGTTAACATTTTTTGCTTCGCCAAGCCTTTATTTAACTACTGCTACTAAATATGTATAAATTTTTTTTTTTCACCCCTAACTCTCACAAGAAATATCAAATTTATGTTATCTGTTTTTTTAATTATATGTACTTTAATACCTTTAATTTAATACCAATCAACCCCCCAATTCTATTTTTAGTACTTAACGGCCTGCCCGCAAACGTGTAATTAAACCAAAAATATAAAATAAATTAAAACATGTAATAATCGATTTTGAATTTTACTTTTTTTGCGACACCTGAAAATATTTTTTTTAAAACCTTATGACAAATAAAATATTTTAAAAGTTCTATTTAATTATCATAAAGTCCATTCAATTTATTATATGAAATTATCTGTTAAATATTTTTTTTATAATTTACCAAACAGCAAATATGATATTAAATGTAAGTAGTTATATTTAAATATTGACATATAGATTATATATAAACTCTAAACATTAAACATATAACATTGATATTGAAAATCTCGATATAAAATAAGCATGCAAGAGCTTTCAGGCGAATAATATTTATCGCTCGGCCATAACAGCATGAAAAACACATCTATAACATTTTATGTGTGTATACAAACCCTTAAAATGAGTATCGTGATTAAAATTAAAATTGTTGTGTTTGAATAATTCATCTGCACTCATATATGTAAAAGCATTGTGGTATATTAAAAAAGTCTGGTATCAGAGATATGTGTGTAAATAGTGCTTTAAAATTGATTATCTTGCTATTTATAATATTATTTGATGTGAATGGTGCTTATTTTTGAAATTTGCAGTAATTCATTATGATTAACTCGATTAACAATTAATAGCGCGCAGCAGTAGCAGCAAGTGCGCTTATGTGCATTTAATTTATGCAGTTTTGTTTTAAAATATTGAGGGATTTGATTAAGCTTTTGTGGGTTGTCTGACCCCGTTTATGCGAATAATTAAAGCCGTTCATAATTGCCGTCCTCTGCAAACAGAAAGGGCGAGAATTAATCCGCTTGAATATTTCGCAAACGAGGGCCCTTTTCTAGATTTTGTCTTCTTTAATTTTTTTCCGTCTAAATCATAGATATATTATATAAATGTATATAAAGTAACGTCTAAATATATGTGGACCCACAATAACGGCAAGCTGACTTTAGTATGCACCCTGGTCATCGACCACACTTTAATATTTGCGTTCGCGAACGGGGTGGAAATGATCTTATATAATTATATGTATAAAGTGCGTGCGTCGCGTTGGAGGCTGGTCCATATACTCAACATGGCAATAAAAAACTATGTATGTATATAGAAACAAAAACATAATAATTAAAAAAATACTAGAAAAAGTGTTTGTTTTATATAAAATATACTTAATTGTGAAAAATGGGTGGAACACAGCTGATGAGAAATCCAATTAAAAAAATGAAATAAAAAAACAGTTTCAGTTGCACAAAAGCGATGTGTGAAACACTGTGTATACAAAGTGTAATTATGTATGAACACACACATCACATGCAACCAAGAACAAAAAGATTTCCTTTTTGTATTATTCTCGTCCTGTTTTGAGCGAGTGCGCGTGTGCACGCTTTGAATGATCATTGACATGTCCTATATTTGAGACAAACAAAAATCCGTAACATTGTGTTGAAGGACCTGTGAGAAATGTCGCCCCTGAGTGTCCGTGTATACATATTATTATTTGTGAAAACGTAGCGTAGAAAAAGATATACTAAACAAGCTTTACTTTTTCTAAATATTTTATGAAGGAAGAAATCGTTGTGGCCGTTTCGCGAGTGTATTGTGTGCGTGATTAAATTTCCTTACCTTTTTCCATTAGGTTAAATATTTATTAATGTGCCGGAGTGTGCGTGCGTGT